>JAOANR010000010.1:5727940-5747480 GCA_030278955.1 Hygrophila difformis
AAAACACCCTCTAAATTAGAATTACATCATAGCTAAATTATTTGTAATTTTCAAAATTTGAAATTTACGTCTTCAAATCAAATAAGCACAAAAATAAAATAAAAAATTTCAAAAAAAAAAAATCTTCAGGCCTGTTTGTTAGTGATAATTTTTTGATGGCACATGTGGAAAATACTTACTAAACTCACGAGAAGCCTATAATTTGATTAGGGTTGGAGATTGTGGAGTGATTCATAGGCAGGCTTGGAATTTAAGAAAATAATGGTGAGTTAGTCAGAAGGATTATTAAATTAGCTGCGTCATTAAACTAATGGGTACTAATAAATTAACCCCTTAATTATAGTGGGGAAAAAATTGGAACCTATGCTTTAGGCAATTGCCTTCCAACTTCAAATTCATAATCAAACTCAATTATTCATTCAATTTTGAAAAAACTTATGTGGCGATAACTCCAATTTAAACCTAAATTGTTAATTTTAATTATTAGTATTTTATTTTTCACTTTTATTTAAGGATAAAAGGCGTATATATATTCCCTCCATTTTTTATTTATCACGGACACACTTTTCACGCAGTCCAATGCACATTTTAAATCATTAATAACTAAAGTTTGGTAAAGTAAAAATTCTAAAATTTCGATATTTAAAACAACAAGACGATACAAATTCAACAAGATCTCACTTGACTGTATTTAACTAGTATAACTATTATAAAAATTTAAGTCAAAATGATAAAATACACCATAACAAAAGTCAAACCGTAACTAATAATAAGAAAAACGTAGGGAGTATATTTTGATCTTTTGGCAAAATAGAAAAATATATAGATTCAAAATACCCTTACGTTTTTAAAGTTTTACTTATAATAAATCTCTCTCTCTAAATCAAGTGGATTTCTCAAGCCATTTTAAAACCCAAAAACGTTTTTATTAAGATAAGAGTTTGGTTGTGGTACTATATATGGTCAATACTACAATACATCAAAACACAAAATCATGACCACAAAAAAAAAAAAAAAAAAAAAAAAAAAAGTATCCAACGGCTATACATTAAAAATTGTATATAGGTTTCACAACACAGCCATAGATTCCAGCGACATGGACAATACCATTTCCATAACCATTTTAGCGAAGCTCGAGGACAAAACTATTTCAGCGACGGGGCATGCAACACTACAATGATATGAAATTGAACATTTTATGGACTTAGTTTTGTCAACAATTTCATCATGTAATCCGGCGATATCGCATAAACTATGTCTTATAAATTTTCTATTTATCATTCCAATTAATAAAACTGAAATGTATATACTTGTGTTGACTGCAGTACATCAAAGACAAAACCCCTACAATCAAGGTTGTTAAGATCGGGATCCTATATGGGGTCGTTTTTCTCTTTGTAAGATCGGGATCGTATGATCGAATCGGGATCCTAAGATCCTCTGAAATTGCAATAATGGATAAACTCAATGACAATTATGCATACTAAGAAGTAAATGCATTATTTCGTGTGTTTATGAATCTTAAAAGTTAATTAATACAATACAGTACAAAAACATCACAATTAAACATAAAATATTTCCACATACATACATATTATTTTTTGTACACATCATACATAAGGAGTACAAGTTCTTAAGTTTAAAATTAAAGAAATGAAGTTACTTTGATCCCAAATCATAAAACATTGTAAAAATTTTATGCGTTTAAGAGGGTATGATCGTAAGATCGTAGAAGCGTTTAAGGGAGTATGACCGTAAGATCGTAATATTTTACTATTAGAATCGGGATCTTATCCAGATCTTACTAATTTTAAGATTATACAAGGATCGGGATCGTTTTAGAGAGGTGTGATCGTAAAATCGTAAGATTCTAAGATCAGGATCGGAATCTTAACAACTATGCCTGCAATATCCTAACAACTCTGTTTGAAGGTACGGGTGAGCTTAGTGGGTAGGTTTTTCCCGAAATAATTTTCTGCATTCACAATGGTTCAATTTTAAAACATTATTTAAGCAACTAGGGCCTTATTATTAAAATATGCTTTTTTATCAATAAGTATCATTCAAGTTATCCGTTGATCAATAAGCTAGTATCATTCTTAACATAGCATCAAATATATATACACACACGCACATACATAACAACAAGAACCAAAAAACTTCCTTAAGTCTTTTTTTTATGCCAAAAATAAACTCGAGGTAGTGGTAGAGAATAAATTTTGCTAAAACAATTTTTTACATTTACACATGCTCAACAAGAATACACTTAAAGGGAATGTGACTTGACCCAAGTATTCATGTTCTCTGCCTTCCAACCATAGGTTGGGGGTCCGATTCCCACCTGACCCTCTATCCCCCCCCCCCATTTATCCCACTTTGTAATTTGTGTGGCTTGAGCTTCCACATACATTTTCCGACACATAGGTGTGTAAATGCCAAAAAAAAAAAAGAAAAAGAATACACTTAAAACTTAGTTAATGCATTACTTATTTATAATTAATGGAGTAGTAATTTACTCTAGCTAGTTAACTAAGTACATTTGACCACATTCTGGGGAAGGCAACAGCGTCGTGGAGGGTCTTGCTAAGTTGGGGCCGAAGCGAATTGTTTTTCATGACTTAGACTTTTCCGCCGAATCCATTGAAGCCCCTCATTTTCTAATTATTCATAACAATTATATTAGACTATGTATTCATAAGAATATAATTAATACAAATAATTTTAATACTTAAATGTAATTTACACTACTAGAAAAAATACGGATTCGGTCGCTAAAATTGTAGTAGCTAACAAGTTTCGGTCGCTAACGAATTTCGATCGCAAATTCAGTCGCTAACCCCTTTAGCTACCGAATTTTACCAAATTTTTTCGGTTGCTAAAATAGAAAATTCTTGTAGTGTTAATATTCTAAGCACTTACTTTTTCGTTATACTAAAACATATTTATTTTAATTAGATTGGAAAATTATTCAAATTAAGAAGAGAAGTTGGTTGCTTTTTTCTTTCTGATAATTTATTTCAAATTGAAGCCAAAAGGCCCCTATCCATTTATCCTTTTTTTAATATAAAAAAATAATTGCGGTTAAAGGCAAATTAAAATACCAGTATACATTTTGGGGGATACTTGACATTAAATGTTTTTTTTTCTAAAAAAACAAAGTATTGTCGAGTTTTTATATTTTAATTTATTAAATTTCAATTCATATGTCAATTCTTTAAACGTGTAAAAAAATCTTAAACCAAAGAAAGACGTACTATCCTGAGTTACATTATTATATATGTAGGTATTATATAGTTTAACCTTTATGTAATAAGTATTTTGGTTCCAACTTATAAGTAAGGTATAGCTTGTACTTTGTTATAATATGTATATATAAAAAATGTTCATGAAAATATAGGCAAAATAATTCCCTAATTAGTGATTAGATAACATTATATAATCCATTACAAAGTTTAGTAATGTAATTATGGAGCTTATGCAAGTTGTTTAACTTTAAAAATGGTAGTTTAGGTCAAAATATTGGTCTTATACTCATCTATCCTATCAAAAATTAATTTTGTAAGGTAAGCTGCCTAACTAGTTTCAAATTATTAATGTGGTTAAAATTGCATTATAGCTAAGAACCTCGAATTTTTTTTTTCTTATATAACTAATTAATAACACTAATTATTTGGAAATGACTAGATGGAAATTTAGCTGACATTTTGTGCACAAGCTATATAAGTTCCTCAATTTGTGGAATGCATGTTTCTACTAAATTACTACTAGCTATATGTTCTGGTACAAACACTGTGTAATTCTTTACAATAAATTCTTAAATATTATGACCATTGGGCTTTTCATTTACCAAGAATTGATGGGACATATTATTACCACCCTAAAGACTCTATTTGTACAGGGATTCTGGAAATGAAATCTCAGTTTTTCATTTAGCAAATTACAAATTAAAGTATGTACTAAAAAGGAAAAGTGAAAGTCAACCATTAAGCCACACTCAATCACATGTAATGTGTAAAAATATTGCCACAGCACAGAATTTAATTTGTGAAAATTATTTTATAGAGATAATGAAAATAAATATATCATGATGCTATGATATGTAAGAACCCAGACGATTATTCGAACAGGCCGAATTGTCAATAGGATGATGGGCTGAAGAAACTGCTAAAAATCTGTTTGGGCCCATACGTTGAGAGGCCCAAATAAAATCATGATCGAGCCTTCATTCCAGACAAATCATGATCGAACACTATCACTCTCCAGACAAAACCATGATCAAACACTATCACTCTCCATTCCAGACAAATCATGATCAACCAATGATTGACGATAGAATGAAGAACTTGAAGACACTCCCAACTTAACCGAAATATGACCAAAAGCAGAGGTTAATTAGCATTTTATTCACCAATGATCCAGCTTCTTACATCATAAATCCAAAAAAGTAATGGAAACTATGGTGATTAGTTCAATCACCAAACATGTTTATAGGCCCTACTTGATTGAGACAGTGATATATATATATTTAGATATATATCTAAATATATATATATGCCTTATCACTGTGCTTCGGCACCTAATTTGACGCCACTGCCCTCAATAATGTTTTAATTTTACGCATCATCTACCCCATCACGGGGGCATTCTTCTGGGTCGACCCTTCTCCATATCCTTATTCTCCAATCTTAACCTAAATCCTACTCTCACGAACTATCCTAATTCTCTCGTCTCCGACCTCCTCCTCTCCGCCGTCGCTCGTGCATGTGAGAACCACCGCGCCGCCACCGTTGTGTCTCCCTGAGCGCCTCTGTGCGCCTCCACTGCAACCGCCGTCGACGGTCCCAACCCGAACACCGCTGCCCTGCCGCTCCCTACGCGCTGCCGCTGCTTCTGCCAGCGAGAGCTTTCCGTCCAGCTCTCTTTCAGCAGCTTCATCTATGCGTAAGAATTTTTAGACTTAAGTTGTAGGTGTTAATGGGTGTTCAAGCATGCCTTCGATAATTCCTTGATTTTCTATATTGAGGGGTTTGAGGATTTAGATTTTTGAATTTGGGGGACTATGTGATTTCTTCTGGATGATATCTATGGAGAGATCATCTTTGGAAGCTGTTTATTATTGGATTTCTTGGAGTCCAATCGGGATTAGATTCCTAAGGTGAATTCGCAATTTTCTGCCATGGCTAATCAGATGCTGTTGTTACATTGTCCGAATTCTACAGATGGTTGTTTCACATTGGAATTCACATTGTTATTGATTAGGGATCCCGTATCTTTAATTTGGTGTCGCCTTCATGTTTTAGAATCCATCAATTGAATCATTGATGAAACAGATGAGTATTGGGATTGCTAACATGTTGATTTTATTTTTCATTTAGTTATGCCGTCATCAATTTGGACAAGCAATTGATTGAGGTTGGTCTTTTTTGGTTGTCTTATTTAACTGGCTTCGTGTTATATGCATATGGTGTGTTATAGAAGGGGGGAAAAGAAACGACAAACTTTTACATTTGATTAGCAGTTTCTTGTTTCGGTTGTTGGACAATTTAACCCTGAGATTTAATAGCACTGCACAGTTCAAGAAGGGCCACTACGCCTCCTAAAAGAAACTCAAGCTGAACACATGGCCACATCAGCAACCAATCTTGTTTTCGAAGCAATCCCGTTAAAATTAATCTTGCATTTATACTATATAAAGGACAAATAAGCAAAATAGAGATTTTTTAAGAGAAACCCTGGGGAGAAATAGTATATGGAGTCCATGATTGAATATTCTGAAAACATTTACTAGAGGTTTCCAATCCAACATTGGGGGATTCGGGGTTTCCTTTTTTATGTTTTGTTCGTGAAGGATTCATGCTTCTTTTGTAATCAATTATTTTGTTTTTCAGATTCAAGAGTTGGGCTTTATTCAAGGGTGTTTTGTTTTTAGATATTTATGGAGCAGACAGTGGAGAGGTCTTCAAAGGCTCAAAGGGGTGTTACAGTTCAAGCTCCCCTGGTGAGTCTACATGATCTTTCATCTTATTTATGTTCTTAATTTTTTATATTCTTGTAATGAGTTGTCTGTAAGCAAATTCTTTTTGAATCTTTTAGTATGTGCTTATTGGTTCTGTTTTCATGATTCTTAAAAACTATTTTCATTTAATCATCTCTGCTTTTGGTTGTGAAACACTTTCTACAAACATATTCTAAGTGTGATCTAATCCAATAAAGTAATAGCATGATGACATAAAAAATACTATATTTTTCCTTTTCTTTTCCAAAAAAAAAACCCTTAAGGCCTGATGCAGATAATGTTTTGGCATCTCTGTTTGCTTTCAGTGGATAGGTGGCATCCTTTCTATGATATACAATGATTGTTTTCATGTGACGTAAACAAATATGTATTTTTATTTATATTTATTACATTTGATTGATTTCTATTGAAACCTTATTTACAAATTTACAAATATTATTATACTATAATGTTCGGAACAAAAGTTGTTTACTTCGCTTCTCAAATTTTATTTTGATGGATTCTAAGCTGCTTAGTAGTTCACCTGGTTTGATTGGTTGCCTTATGTTTGATGGCCAATTATCACTTTTCATGTGCTGTATGATGTATGCTAATGTCAATGAAACTAGAATTCCTTGACTGATGCACAGCTTTAGGTCTAATTTGTTGCCCAAAGGTTGTTTCCCTAATATTTTTCGATTGCCCAATTTTTCATCTGTCAATTAAACTAACTATCCCCTTTCTTGCTGCTATGTGTTTTACTTAATGTTCTGGAGTTAAAAGTGTTTCCGTATCAGTATTCCTTCAAGATTAGGGCAGGGCCATGTTCTTACTGAATCCAGGTGAAGTTCAGGGAGCTTACCAAATTTAAGTACTAACTACTGCTCTGGCTTTATTGCTGTTGACCAGGCATGCTGAATTAAGGAATATCAATGTTCAGGGTGACCTTATTGAGGCAGCACTTACCTCCTTATTTAATTATGTAATTGCTAGACCCTCTTGCTCATTCATTTTGTATATTTTACTCTCGAACAGGAATCACTACTCATTCCAGTGATACGAAAAAAACTCAGCAATGGATTATGGTGCTGCTCCCTGCCAAGGTAGTTGTGACTATAAGCAAATTGCATGGTTTAAGTCACACTTGAGATCATCCATGCCAAGTTCCTACATCCTACTTAATGTGATTACGTGACCTCTTTCCCTTTACACCTCGTTCTGGGCTTCATCGTGTATTTATTTACTTGCATTGACATTACCTTTTTGTAATGTAGAGTTTAACAAATCCTCAGGCAACGCAATCCAGTTGGTTCCAAGAGAGTGACGAATGTGATTTTCAACTTGTGTTGTGCAATTGAAGCACCAATTTCTACTTTGTTTTCATTAGGTGATGTTTATTATTTTTTGGTTGGATTTGATGCACCCGACTCGAAAACCACCGCATCACCAACTTTAGGACCTTTCCAATTTCCTCAACATTGAAATCAATACAAACTTTGCATATTGATTGCAATTTTTTTTCCCATACAAAACATTCATCTCACTCAGATGAAGGCATCTCATCAGAATCCCGTACAAGTCGATATGTGTATTCGCCAATAAAACAAATATACCCAACTTCTCCACCATCAACTTCCGAAGCGATTACTGAACGTTCACTTTTATTCCAAGATTTATTTCCTATATGATCAAACCAAGCGCATTCATACCTATCATAACAATCATTTTACATCTACAACGTACTAACATGTCGAAATATTACATTCATCGAATCCTGCGCGGCGCGGCGTAGCGCGCGAGAAGAAGACTAGTATATATATATATATATATATATATATATATATATAGCTAGAATAAGAGAGGAATGGTCACATGTTGATTCCAACTGAATTATCAACAAACCACATGTATATTGAGAATAAAGGACCCCCACCCACATGAATTGGTTTGAAAAGATTGTGCTCCCAAGTCTCAACCTTCAAAAAAATCCTAGCTACATGTGCTTTATTAAGGTCATTCTCAAGGCATATTGAACTGCTAGCACAGAAGGAATGTCTGAAATTAGTAGATGATCTGGGCAGTAGTGAAGTCATGAGTTTAGCTCTCAAAAGAAAGCAAGAATATGTGCTTTCTGAGCTCACGCTTATGTATGGAAATGGTAATGAAAACGGGTGGTGACAATGACTTTAGTCCTCATTATATTGGTAAAAGAGAATGCAAAAAGAGGGACTCCTTCCTACCCACCCAAACTGAGTGTAAGCTAGAGTTGGTGCATGCACGCCTTCGATTTCAGATCGAAGAGACGTGTCAGAAGAAAATTTCACAGAATAGAGCTTCAAGGAATTGATGAAAGTGTTCTTGCATAATCCTTGAAACACACAAAGAAAGAAGACCTCCTGATCTTCCGACAAAATTATGCAAG
This sequence comes from Hygrophila difformis, assembly GCA_030278955.1. Taxonomy (NCBI): domain Eukaryota; kingdom Viridiplantae; phylum Streptophyta; class Magnoliopsida; order Lamiales; family Acanthaceae; genus Hygrophila; species Hygrophila difformis. The sequence goes on from JAOANR010000010.1 coordinate 5,736,358, forward strand.
TAATGAGTTTAAAATTCATTTTATAGATCCTACATGTGTATTAAAAAAAATTTAGAGATAACTAGTACGTGTATTATAGATCTTCCAACAAAATTATGCAGGCAAATGAGCATAAAATTAATTTATGAAAGTTATTTAAAAAAAATACAGTAGTATTAAACTATTAATTAGTACACATGAAGATAGTTATATACAACCAAAAAAACTAAACGAGATATAGAGGACAGTAATAAGAACTAATCTTATTATAAAATCGACGTACATATTGAAAATTAAGTAGAAGCCACCAACGGCACTAGCCATCATCCATTCATCCCTACAATACATATTGAAAATTAAGTAGAAGCCACCAACGGCTTCATCCATTCATCCCTAAAATCAATCCGCAGATTAGTAGAGCACGCTAGTACCTTGATTGCAGAAGGATGACACGGATAGTTACAGCATGATTGAAGCAAAGTGCGTCTTTCTCTACCAGGAAGTTAGTGATCAAAAGTCAATTATCAACCTTTCAATGATTTGCTCATAGAAGCATTTTAGACGCTATACTAAGGTAATCAAGCTTGGCTGAGTAGCTTTTGCAGCTGGCCACTTTGCACTGCAGCTTGCAGATCTGAATTAGGGAAAACATGGATTGAGAGAGAAAATAACGCTGTTATGCAACTGCGCAAAATAAGGATAGATTGATTCCTAATGATCAAAGTAAAGTGATATAGGAAACGATACGTCAAGGAGTGTTATATACCATCAGAACCACCAATGTGCTTGCCATTTACAAACACTTGCGGGACAGTACGACGCCCAAACAGTTCTTCTAGAACATCCTGGATTTTATACCCATCATCTGCATGCAATGAATCAATATAAACCAAGAATATCAATACACTCAAGAATTGAAGTTTTAACCAAAATTGAAGTGTTAGCCGAATGAAAAAAGAATAATGACCTCGAAGATCAAGCTCCACAACATAGGGCTGCTCCTCAAGTTCACTGAATACATTCTTTGCACGCTTTGAGTATCTAAGCACACAAAATAGATAAACGTGAGTCTTCAGTCTCTTTGGAACTAATAGAGCAAAACAAAAACAGATAAAATCAAATGGAATCAATAGACAAGTCAAAATCAGTCTCTTTGGAATAACACAATCTGTTCCAGCCTTCCAGGAGAAAATATCCACCTCCAAATTCAATTCATCATGATTGCCCAAAAAAGAACACTTAATCGGAGATAATTCCTTGAACGTGTTGAGAAAACATATGACAATGGTATCCATAAACAAGATTATTAAAAACTAAGCAACTGACCTAAGATTTCAACTTCAAAATCCAATGCCTTTCATCTCTCTATAAGAGAAATTTAGTTGAAATAACCCAATGTCCTATTATTTATAGTTAAGTTAGGTACTTTATTTAATTGCCATGATCCCATTCCAGTTTCTTCTCTAAAATTACTCCTAAGAAATCCAATTCCATATACTATAAAAGAAAAAAAGAATATAACACAGATAATAAAACCCAAAAAAAAAAAACATACAAAAAAAATGTGTGCACTTGTTAGCAAGAGGCTACACAGATTCTACCATGGAATTCAGTAAAACGAAGAAGTTCCTACTGATTGCTATGTGAGTAAAAAGGTCGCAGACACTAAATCAAACACAGATGACAAATTGGGAAAATTTTCAATCCAAACTGTCATAGAAATCATAAATTGTGGAATTATTCGCGTTAAGACTTACGGGCAATACGTTTTGGAGAAGATGGCGATTTTATTAGAGTAGACAACATTTTCGACGAATGCCGTGGGGGAATTGGAAGCTAGGGCCTTTTGTGGAGCGTCGTTGCCGAGCAGCAAAAGACAAGCAACAGCAGCAATCAAAACGGGGCGGCGCCGATCAAACCCTACCCTCGGCATTATCTCAACCAATTCGTCGTAGCTTTTGATTGCGCTATCGATCTTGTAATTACAGCTCAGTTTTAGGACAACCCTCGTGAGTGGAAAGCGCACACCTGCCAAAAACGCAATTGCCGCAAATTGGGGTGATAATTATACATATGAGCCAAAAATGGAAAGAAATGAAAATTTAAGGAGCACGCGGTATGCCTCGGGAGAAATTGAATCGATTGAAGATCGGCGATGAAGAGGGGAACTGATGCAGGGGTTTTGGAGATGCACACGCACACTTCATCGCTGGCTCAATCCGCGGAATTTCGTCAAAACAATCCGAAATTTCCCAAGAGGGAAAAGCAACAACGATAGGGACAAGATGTTGCTATATTTTGTAAGTCAACTAAAGACATTAGTATTGCTCCCAGAGAATTTCTGAACTTCATAGATTGTTGATGGCACAAACAATAATTCAATAAATCATCTTTGACTAGTAGGTAGAATCGGAAAAAAGAATAAATAGGTCCTTTTTCTTTTCAAAAAATTCAAATCAGTCATTTTATTAACAAAACAGTCCTCTACAAATGCTAATTATGTCCAAATCAGTCCTTTTTTCACTAATTATATTCTAATTGGTGACGTGGCAAGGGTTTTAATTTAAACCTGATACGTGTGTATAATATTAGTCATTTTTCTTTTATCTTTTTCCAATTCAGTCCTAAACTTTTATTTTGTTCTATTTAGTCATCTACCCCAATCACTCATTTTTATATTAATTGGCCTCAAACCTTTCAAATTATTTCATTTTAGGCCCAGAACCTTAAATTTTTTATTATTACTAATACATTTATCAAATAAATGCCCAACATACTTCCGTAAATAAAATTAAATACCAAACCTCATACATTGGGTTTGACCGCCTTGTTACCGGGTCTTCGAAGTTCCGAATTTTACGGACTCTCTCTAACCACCCGACCGTAACGATGGTTCATTGGTTCTGGTTTCCTTCAGCAACAATCAGCACAATCATACTTTGTGGACAATAAAATTCAGGCTATTTTTTTAATATTTTTAATAATATTAATATTTTTCAATAAAACCAAGGCTTCCTGTATCCATAACCTTCCAAAAATTCAAGTTAAATCATTTACTCAAATATTGCTACATCCTAAGGTAGGACGCAAAGTAAGATTCTGTTGATTGTTACTGAAGGAAACCAAAATCAATGAACAATCGGTTGCGGTCGAGTGGTTATTAGAGAGAGTCCGTAAAATTCCGGTACTTGAAAGACCCGATAACAAAGCAGTCAAACCCAATATATGAGGTTTGGTGTTTAATTTTATTTATGGAAGTATGTTGTGCATTTATTTGATAAATGAATTAGTAATAATAAAAAATTTAAGGTTATGGGCCTAAAATGAAATAATTTGAAAGGTTTGAGGCCAATTAATATAAAAATGAGTGATTGGGGTAGAGGACTAAATAGAACAAAATAAAAGTTTAGGACTGAATTGGCAAAAGATAAAAGAAAAAGGACTAATATTATGCACACGTGTCAGGTTTAAATTAAAACTCTTACCACATCAGCAATTAGAATATAATTAGTGAAAAAAGGACTGATTTGGACATAATTAGCATTTGTAGAGGACTGTTTTGGTAATAAAATAGAAAAATGACTGATTTGAATTTTTTTGAAAAGAAAAGTGACCTATTTATCTTTTTTTCCTAGGTAGAATCTATATTATACTTCATTAAGCTTGTAGAGGAAGATTGATCTTTTCTTTTGTAGTACTCCAACCGTTTTGTTATGTTTGCAACATAACATTAGTATTTTTTGTACTGTTCAAAGTTTAATTTTGTTTCAAATTTTCATCATAGTTATGGAAGAGATTCGTCTAAACTCATAGTTTTATAATATCAATTTTATATAATTTTTTATTGTATGTGCATCGGCATGCGAGCCTATGTTAAATGGTGCAAACCCAAAAAAACGGAGGTAGTATATACTCTCTCCGTCCCGTGAAATGTAACACGTATTCGTTTTTGAGTTGTCCCACGAAATTTAACATATTTCCCTTTTTAGATAAATTAAATTAATATAAATATGATACAATCTTAATGTCTAAATCCCATTAAAAGTAATTACTTTAATTATTTTGCACAACTCTCAATACACTTTTATTTTTCTAAACAAATCTCTTACATTTCTTAATTTTTCATATTTCAAAATGGGTACAAATAAAAATTATACTGATAAAATATATATTCTAAAATTAGACGCTTAGATGATTCTTACAAGAGTAATTCTCATAAAATAACCCTCAATTATATCAATATGTACATTTATACACCTAAACTTTTTTGTTGGCAAAAAATATACCTAAACTACCAAATTTTGGAAGAAACTACACTTCCGTCAGGATTGACCGTCAAATACTATGCCAGATCCGGACCCCATCTCCATCTGATCCTAACTCGTTCCTGAAACCCGAATCTCCCCAACGTGGCCCTCTCCGTTCACCATCACCATCGTCATCAATCATCACCACCACATAGATAGTCATTCATCTTCTCTTGCCGACAATTGCCTTTATACTTCCACAGCAACGAGCGAGCATCAACTTCAACGGGGTTTGATTTTATATTTGCCACGCTATCTACAACACCTAAGCACAAGGATAAATCTCAAGCACTTGAAAAAAAAAAGGGATTAAAAGCACAAGCAATAGTAATCGAAAGCATCCTGAATTGAAACATGATCTCTTTGATTTCCTGTACAAGATATCCGGAGCTTTATTTTCACCATTAGTTAGATCCTTCGAATGTGATTCCGGATTCGAACACAACGAGATCGTTGTTGTGACTGGACCATTATTCAATCGCATAATCACAACCATTATGCTATTAGAACATCTAAAAACATAGTAAAATCATCTAACAAAATATTTCCAATACCATCATCAATGCCAAAAGAAAAAAAAATTGCAAATATACTCTACCGCCCAATTGCCATTTGAGAATCTGGTTGTGGTAAAACCAAACCTTGGCGTGAATTAGTGTTGGGGGAAATACATTTCTAAAATAAAGCTTCCCAATTGCCGACAGAGAATCTCAACAGTCGACCGCCAATACCAGGTCGTTGTTGATTCTCGCTAGTGGCTGTGGATGAAGGCAAAGACACGCAGGATTGCGAAAGGCTATGGCGGATTGGGGGTTTTGCGAGGGGAAAGAGAAGGGGTGATCAGGGTTTTAGAAAAAGGAGTCTGGGTGAGATGGGATGATAGGTCCGGGATTAAAACGTGGAATAGACTGTTTTAGGCCTTGTACTTAACAGTCAAACAATACTTGACGGTCAATCCCGACGGAAGTGTAGTTTCTTCCAAAATTTGGTAGTTTAGGTATATTTTTTTGCCAACAAAAAAGTTTAGGTGTATAAATGTGCATATTGATATAATTGAGGGTTATTTTATGAGAATTACTCTTCTAACAAACCACACTTTAATATTTATTTCTATTAAATCATTACCATAATATTAAGTCAAAGTTAAATAATCCCGGACATTTTATCATGAATAAAAGCTTGAATGAGTCGTGAAGAACTCTAACAGAAATTTTCCTTTGATCACTTCATGGACATTTTGACCATTTAAAGACGTAACAATGTCTTCATTTAGCATTTGTGTGTGCTGCAAAAAAAAAAAAAAAAGTCAAAGTTAAATAATAAACAAAGTGAAAATTCATTAAAATTTTAATCACAAATACCACAACACTCTAACCACTAAACCCCACCACATAAATTATCATGCCCAAAAGAAACGTGTCACATTTCACGGAACGGAGGGAGTATTTGGGTGTCTAACATTTGAACCAATTGGTGGGTGTGTATAACATTTCAAAATAATGGATTTCAATGTAAGATATATCTGGGTGTGGATAACATTGCATAGTCACTAACCAAGGTATCCAACTATCCATGATATATCTTCATTTAGCCTTGGGTGTACATAACATTTTCCATTCGCACCCAGCGGTGGCCAGAATCGAATTAAACCGAAAACCAAACACTTACTGGAGGCTCATCCGTGAAAGACAAGATGAAAATTTTTCTAGGCAACCAACAACATAGGGAAAGAAATTTCTCCCCTTCTTGAAATTGAATACATAGATAACCTTCCTCATGGAATAGTAGCTGATTCTAATAGTAAACGCATGCCCTTTTAATTAAGACAGACAATAGATTTCTTTGAGTCAAATTATGTCATAAAGCATAACTCCCACCTTGTAAGTTGATACTTGACACGACTTCGATAAAAGTTTGACAGATGTTTGAAATTATGAATGATTGTTTGGAATTGGATATGATGTTTTTACAGCAAGTGATTCATCAATCTCATTTTATTCATTATTCATAATTGAAACATGCCCAAAAGAAGGTTCAAGGATACATTATTCTGGCCTGGGTTCCCAGTCCTAATGTTTCCTGTATTAATAAACTGTTACTATTACACAACCAGCAACCATGATGGATCCATCAATACACACCACACATAAATAATCTCACCCTTCACCTTCTTCGCGGCGCTACTCGTCTGAGACCAAGCAACAGAAGCAGCAGCCCTACATAATCCAGATTGTACGCCAGCCTTATGAAATCGAGCTTAAAGTCATTCCATGGAGGGTACCTTGGCTCGAGTTCCATTTGGAAGTTTCTGTGCAGCACAGCCTTCTCGTGGCTGAATGTATCGAAGGAGTATTTCCCATGGTACCTTCCAAATCCGCTTTGTCCCACGCCTCCGAAGGGCAGGGTATCGCATATAAACTTCAATACAAATTACAATTACAAACAGTGCAGCAAAATCAGCACATTAAGCAGTCTTAGGCGGCGTGAAATACATGGCACTAAGTGGAACAAAGCCTACCTGAATCATTGTATCGTTGAATGTCACGCTTCCAGATGATGTTTCTTGCAGAATCCTGTCCTTCAATTTTTCGTTTTTTGTGAATGCATATATGGCAAGTGGCTTCGGCTTCGCATTGATGAAATCAATGCTTTCTTCAATCTTGTCAACCTACAACAGAACATTTTTAAAAAATTCCAATAGAGAGAAATATGATTGTTATTTATAATTGGCAAAAGATGTCGACGTTACTGTAACAATAGGCAGCAACGGCCCAAATATTTCCTCATTCATAATCTGAGCATCTGCCGGAGGATCCAATAAAATGGTTGGCTCAATCATCCTGTACATGGTTGTCGCATCTCAGGTTTTGAAAGCTTTCATAGAGAATTATCACAGTTGAAAAGAAGCAGAGAACTAACAAATTTTCTTCGTCAAGTGAACCGCCATAAACAACAGAAGCTGCCACGCCAGATTCCTGTAGCATATTTTGTATCCTATCAAAGTGATGCTTGTTCACAATTTTACAAAGACTCTGCAAACTCTTCACATTGTCGCCATAAAACTTTTTGATGCAACGCTTCAGTGACTCGACCTAAAAGAAATTGTCACAAAGGTCGATTCAGTTCAGGACTTTGGACGACCATAAAAATGTTGCAAGAAACAGAGAAAAGGATTCCTTTGTACCAGTTGTGTGGAAAAATTTTGTTCAACAAGCACGTAATCAATTCCAATGCAGGCTTGTCCCGCACACGGTCCCCATTTCCCACCAACAATTCTCTTTACAGCCACCTTGAATAAAGAACATAAACATGAGCAAATAAAGAATAAAACAATTTTTAGCATATTTCATTCTGAGGCATGAGTTATGGGCTTTATGGCCAATTGTGTTTGTGCTTTGTCCGAACATCATTTACAGAAAGGACTTTAGTTACTAGAAACCTTGAAGTCAGAGCCGGAGAAAGAGTCTAAAATGACGGGACATTTTCCTCCCAGCTCTAGAGTCACTGGTGTCAAATGCTTTGCAGCTGCAGCCATGATTATGCGTCCAACCCGGGGACTACCTGGATTTAAACACGATCATATTCGATAAGACTAGAAAGCTCCTGAAAGTGTTATTGTTTCTTTCTCCTGGCTGTTAAATCATAAATGACTGCTCTACGGTAAGCATAATGAGAAACCTGTAAAAAATATTTTATCCCATTGTCGTTCCAATAACTTTTCAGCTACTTCACTTCCACCTTCGACGACCATAACGGCTTCTCTGTCCAAATAAAGAGGGATAGTACGGAAAAGTATAGAAGAACATGCTGGTGCTAACTCAGAAGGCTTTAAAACGACAGTGTTTCCAGCAGATATTGCTCCAATTAAGGGATCCAGTGAAAGACCTGAAAATGATGCAGCTCAGTATAAGCTTTATATCAAAAGCGCCATTCGCATGTAACAAAACACATTAATCTTCTATATTTTGAACTCCTGATAAAGAAAATGTACATATTTATAATCAAATGTTTAAATTTTATCGGTTTGCATAATAACATCAATCACCATGTGGAACTGAGAAGAACTGAGGAGAACAGAGAAGAACAGAGAACTTACTGATGGGGAAATTCCAGCTTCCAAATATAAGTACGGTGCCCAGTGGCTCGGGAAACACTTGTGCCTTTGATGGAAACAAAAGCAATGGCAGCGGACTCTGCACAAGATGGGTAATCCATATTACAAAGTCATCGCATATATCATCACTTGAACTTACAATTTCTATTGATAATGGGCATTCACCTCTACAATACGCCAATTAATTGGTGGCAATGAATTCCTAGACTTGCGGCGATTGTGGAACTTAGCTTATTAAACAATAAAGTTGCGCAAAAAAAAGAACTTAGAAAAGAATAAAGGAAAAAAGGAAGAGAAACCAAAACATTCGATCACTTCCATCACCTATAATCTGGAGAGTGAACTTTCCTTAGCTATAAATACAGAGATTGGAGAAAGCAGCTTTCAGATCAAAAATATTTCTAAATGGCCTCTCCATTAAAGAACACAACTATTGTCTAACATGAAATTAGCAGAGAAACATCTTTCATAAGGGGAAGGCAGCAAAGTTCTTCCAAGACCCTAAAAATTGTTTTTAAGATTCAATACTGAGAATAGATCTTAGCAGAACTTCTAGTGTTGTTAGTTGTTACATCACTACAGAGCTCCAGACAATTAGATAAACAATTATGCAAGTGAAACCTCATCCCATAAAAAATGTGTCTACCTTTTTGGGGGCCATCCATTCTTTTAGGTGACGCAAAGCGTGATCTACTGATTTCTTCACCACTCCAATCTGTCAAAAGAGAAGGATTATCACAGGCAATTTCCACATGTCGGAACAAACTCATTAACAGAACTTTCGAAAAAGAAGAATGCTTATGAACCACTCACATCAAACACTACACACAAGTAATCCAATTAATGAAGCCAAAAACAAGTACCCTAGAAGTCAAATTGAACAAAAAAATGACCCAAGAACCGGGCAAAACAATCAACGGACTTCATTATTCAAATCAAAATCAAGTGCATACAACACCGAAAAAGGCAAAATCATTCTAAGGCAATTCAATTTCCACAATAAATCAAGGAATCATGCAAAACCCAAGGAATTAAGTCCAAATAACACCTTCAGAGAGAAACCCTTTTCAGTTTCTTTACAATCCACGAAATTACCAACCCAGATATCGTAAAATGAGAGCTGGGTTAGGAATCAAACCTCGTCGCGATAACTTTCAACTGGGTGTTTCCCGAGATCCTGCTCCAGAGCATCAAATATTTGAGATTCATTCTCGGCCAAAAGTCGAAGGAGGGCTCGAAGCTGGGCTTTCCGCCAATCGATTCCGCGGGTCGATCCACTTCGGAAAGTGTGTTTGAGCCTGTCGAGTCTCTCCATTGCCCAACTCCCTAAAAGTTACTGATACGCGTATATTCGAAGGAAGGGCGGACCCGGGAGATTGGGGCATATATTTAGCCAATTTAGGTCTATACGGGGAAACAATTAATGCCGCATTCAATGCAGTTAATTTTCTAACGCCACAACCGTCCATAATTCGGAAATTGGGTTAATTTACTTTGGTGATTTGTAATCTCTCTGCCAACAGGCAACAACAGCTGGGAATCGTGATGAGTGACGAACAGAGGAAGCCTGGCTATTATGACTATGAGGCAACAAATCAACGAAATCAACCTGCAGACGTCTATATGCCCAGCGAGGGAAAACAGGGAAAAGGAAAAACAAAGCGACAGCACGAAACCCCTCTGATGCGGAATTGCGGGATTTTTTTACATGTAATGAAATAACTGAATCTGATTGCCTTGTCGGAATTTTGTATTCCGTACCACCCAAGAAACATAGACGGGGATATAGTTTTTAAATGTTTTTTTACTATTTCCTGTTGCTAATGTTGGCTCTTTTCCTTTTTTTACTGTGGGATTTGGGATTTACTATGTTAAAGTAGATTTGCTAATAGTTAAAGTGGTATATGTTTAAAATGATGTAATAATAATAAGATAATAATTAAGTGTAATTTTATTAAAATCGACTTATCATGTAATTTTTAGAATATACTTCATTTGTCCAGTTAATACCGTCCCAAAACTTTTGGGCACGATATTTTAGGCATAATGGATTATTGTGTTAAAATTGAATAATTAGTTAATGTGATGTTCATTTAAGTTGAGAAAAGTGAAGTAATTAGTTGATGTGATGTTTTAAATGATGTTTATAAAGTAAAAAAACTTTCTAAAAATATAAATGTGACAATTGTAGTGAGACATACCAAAAAAAAAAATTGGGACCGAATTAGTGGGACGGATGGAGTATATTTTATACGGTTTTTATTTGTACCTATTCTAAATATTAAGAATTAATAAATATACTAAACTTTGTGTAGAAAAATAAAAATAGCCACTTTTAATGGAATTTGGGAACAATTATGAATCAACATTCGTGAGGTGGGAGTATTTATTTACACCAAATGAAAATTTTAAAAAAAAAATAATAATAATGAAAGTGTATCAAGATAGCTCTATCTCTAAAGTAAAGGGGGCTTGGGATTGATAATATTATACAAACATCAGTACATCACCATATTATATAAATACTACGGTCCTGAGAATTAATTGTTAGTTGTTACCTGATTGTATGAATAATAAATTAGTTAAAATTAGTTGTTTGCGAATTTCGATGCCAATTTTTGTCTAGAATAAGCTAATTCCAAAATATTACTATTTGCAGCGGTTTCATAAATAGCTGATTGAATATTATTTTAAGTTTTTTTTTGTGACACAGCCTTAAAAGG
>JAOANR010000010.1:6347980-6568234 GCA_030278955.1 Hygrophila difformis
TGTTTAAGAATGCAGAGCTGAAAATGGGACGCATATTTTGAACATGCAGCTGCATTAATGGCATCGATCAAATCTCCCAATTAAAAATGGCATCTTTGATCCAACATCCAAATGGGTGTTAGTAGGCTTCACAAGCTTCATTACAAATTGAACCGGATGAACCTAGTAATAAAAAGACAAGCTCGATTCCTAGATTGTGTTTTCTTTGGTGCATGTGTGTGTCCGAAACAATTACCTAGAATATTGAGTACTGGCATGGGAGTAAGAAGAAAGATTTATCAACACTACATATATATATATATATATATATATAAAATCACTAAATATAAATTAGAATAGTACAACTTTTTAGTTTGTTATTATATATTATTCCCTAATTGCGGCCTAAACTAAATGTTAGTTATACGCTTATATTCATGAGTATGGGATATTAATTAAGTGCGGAAGAAGCAATAATAATAAATAATTAGTGCAAACAAACTTTCTTTAATTTAGAGCCTTGAATTTGAGGAGCGAAAACGACAGCCTTAGCTTTCTCCTAAATCCAATCCCATATATATATATATATATATAATCATTTCATTGATTTTATATATATTTTTTCCTTGTTTCTAAAGTTGATCTTGTGTGATCCCCTCAGGTGTTTTCTGGGCCACAAATTATTGTCCGAGTACACGTGGCCGATTGTGTAATGACAAATAGATATATGATGGTTGATGCATGCAGCTGGTCGCAAGAAAACCTGCATAGTATATTTTTCTTTATTTTGAAGCCAAATGAAAGAACCCTCAAACTGCTGTGACAAATCCATGCGTGGATGCTTCAACCACCCACTCCATATTCTAATCATTTTTGTATATTATATAATTCAATAACATCTTCTTTGCCAATAAATTCACAATTTGGTTTGGATCTATGGAGATTTGGGAACCATATTAACCATATGTTCCAATAGAATTTAAATGAGATTATTAGCTACATATGCCTATATTAATGTATACCCACGATTATATAGTGGAAGTAATACAATTCATTTAGCAGTTGAAAGTGTCTTTCCAGCATTATTGAATCTTTTTTTATGTGTTGTTGCACTAAGATCTAATTGTTGATATTAATAGTATTATTTATATATCATCAATTAAAGTACGGGACGCGGGGCAGACAGGAATAACGTGAATGCCGCCGGACGTTTAGGAAGATGACGGCGCCGTCAAAGTTGGCGTTAGTAGTATCATGTGATTAGTGATTGCATTACATTACATACGTTGGTAGTTGTCTCATGTGTTTCTTAGCTTGGTCATGATGCACACTTCAACTTCTCCAACTTGTTTATGTTTAAAAATATACTCACTCATTCTATTTTAGGATTAATGTTTCTTCTGAAACAATATTTCTTTCGTCACACATCATTTAAAAAAATGTACATATTTAGCTGTAAACGAGTATAACCCAACTGAATATTCATTCATGTTTGGTTATCATTCAATGAGTTGTTAACTTAGTCGAATCATTGTATTTCTTCATTATTTAAATTAAAAACGATTATTTATTATTTTTTTAAATAAAAGAAGCATCGATTATTAAGTTAGCATGGGGAGCCGAACTACAGTTGTACAATTGAGGATGTTTGTATGTTAGTAGATTGGGCAGCATATAGCGGATCGAAAAAGCATATTGTCTCACAGTTCTATCTTTAAATTTGCTATCTGCTATCGAATCCGCTAATTAACTCCCAAACATCCCCAATACACCGAAAACCCCAAGCCGCCAAGCTATAGTACAAAATATTGTGTTATATTCTTATACTACATTTTAAAGGTTTTGAACAAAAAATATATACATATATTTAATTTAAAAACTTTTGATAGTTTACTCATTAATTTGATATACGTAGTAGATACTATTATTTTTATATTTTCTATATAAACATTCAAATCATGTTAAAAGTATCTTATATGTCTAGTAATTTTATAAATAAAAGTTATTTTATACTCTGATTATTTATATACATATTTTTAAAATTAGAAGTGTTCATTATAAAATTTAATTATTATTTATTTTATATTTTATTAATATCTATTTATTTATTATATTAAAATATAATGGGCTATGACCAACAACAGTTGGCTTGAGTGGATTGGGGCTCTAATCGCTTAAGCAATGTCTCGAGTTCGAGCCTTGTGTATGAAAAAAAAAAAAACTGATTTAGGAGAGGCACCCTTAATTGCCCTTGCAGATCCTCGAAAGATTAGTCTTAGGGTCCAATGTGGCCTGGAAATACCTGGTTTCACCAAAAAATATAATGGGCTATAGTTGTAGTTGTTTTGGGCCGGTGGAATTCTTGGGATTTTTTTGCTAAAGGGAGATGGGCTCCCAAGTGAAATCCAAATAATTCACGGGCCAAGGCCCATTAATTGATCCAGGAGTTGGGCTCCTAGGACTTTCCAAGATCCATTACTCTTTGTGCCCTTAAGAGCATCTCCAACCCACCCTGCAAAATGCTATTTTTGCATGGTGGGATGCACGGTGGGGTCTCCAACCAACCCTGCAATTATGCAGGCTCGCTCAAAGTAGCGGAATACTGTAGCTCCCGCTACTGTAGCGGGAGCAAGTTTTTTTTTTTTTTTTTGTTTTTGTTTTTTGTTTTTTTTTATTGTTTCACTTCTTTTTATTTTTAATGATTGCTTAAATATTTTATTTTAGTTATAGTTTATTTTTATAGGGTAAATATTTTTATTTATTATATTTTAAAAATTTTATTTTTTTATTATACACATATAAATATTTTAGATTATAGTAATTTATTTTTTGATAATGTTGGATATAAAAATTAGTATTTGTTTAATTTAAAAAGTAATTTTAAATGATGTATTAAATAAAATATGTGGGAATATTCTTTGACCCTGCAAAAATAGAGGGTTGAGTTGGAGATGTAGTTACTGTAGTTGTCCTGCCAAAAATAGAGATTTATACTGTAGCTCCTGCAAAAATAAAGGGTATGGTTGGAGATGGTCTAAGCCTTAGAGGAAAACTTGACCCCTTTTACTCCTTTAGTCAAGGGGTCCGGTTATATACATACACATTTTTACGTCGAACACACAAAAATATACGCACACCACAAATCTTTACCCATTTTACCATTTCAAATCCTAAAAAGAGAATTGGAGTCTGGATCTTTATTTTCCAACACACACATATCGGGAGGTTTAGGTTTAGGGGGCACACACACACAAAATTGGAAGAGAAAGAGGCGAGAAGAAGATGATCGGTCAGTGCATTATTTTCATGGGCAACACAAAAATAGGTGGGAGTAGTCACTTATAACATCCAAGCTCAATGCATTATTTTCGTGGGCAACACCCTCTTGATGGTACGCAATTATGCTACAATAAAGAAAACAATTAAACGGGATGAGAAAACAATTAAACAGAATGAGAAGAATTGGCCGTTCGTCTATAGAGTGGATCGGCCAGCATTGGTCGTTCGTCTATAGAGTGGATCTATAGAGTGGATCGGCCAGCATTGGCCGTTCGTCTATAGAGTGGATCGGCCAGTACTGGTCGGCCGTCTCTATATACCAACGGCCAGCACTGGCCGTTCGTTTATAGAGTGGATCGGCCAGTACTGGCCGGCCGTCTCTATATCCCAACGGCCAGTGTTGGTCCTTCGGATTTGGAAAGGATCGGTCATCATTGGCCGTTCGTTCCTTTCTCCAAATGCACAACTAATCCGATACAACAACTAATCTGCGCGATACAAAATGTAAAAAAACTTACTGGTTGAATGAGTTACATGTGATGTTGATGTTGGTATTGGTATTCATGTTCTTCCACCACATGTTCATCATCATCATTCATGTCCATGGAATATGAATATGAAAAATGCGTAACAAAAAAAACCCGAGAACAAGTAAGGTTTTGGGTTTTGTTTGAACAGGAAGAGACAGAGGGGAGAAAAAAAATTTGTGTGCCCCAATCCAATCTCAACGTGCCTTAATCCCGACTCTTTTTACTAAATATATTGAGTAGGGGTATTTTTTACTTATAATTTGTGTGCCCTAACTAATTTTAAGTGTATATAAATGTGGCCTTAGTCAAAATTAAAACTAGAATAAGCCCCCACTATAAAAGAAGTCCCAATTTTGCAAACTTTTTGACTTCATTATTTATCTTTATGATCACTCCTTTATGAATTACTTATTTCTTTTCCTTATTATAATTTCCAAATTCCAAGTCCGGTCCTATTAAGCTGTACCTTTCTATATCATTACCCAACATTTTGCACAAAGCGACATGTTCCCATCACAATCTTTAATCCTTTGAATATAGGGAGAAAGGTTTGTGTTTGTGTGCACACACCTCATCCCAATCTACAAATATGCCCCCCCCAACCCATGAAATGTAGGCCTTGGATCAAGGGCATTTCAGTCTTTTCATAACAATTGACATGACTCATTCATTAAAGAAATGGAGCCCAATGTGACAAAGGCCCCTAGAATTCTTCAAAACTACCACTATACACTGTTTGTCAATTCTGGGATAGTCCTTGCATCTCCACTCTGGCTTTTATCTACACTGTTCATGGCCCAGAATCTACAGATTCAACGGTGCTAAGTGATCCAGGTGCCGTGGTCCCAGGACCTTTTAAAAAATTGTCTGTAAGGAAAACACACCCATACTCTTCCGGCAATAGACCAAAAACTGAACACTGTGATGCTTCTAAGTATATCATCATGAGGTGAACCCAGAATGCAATTTCTAGATTCCGGGATATTGGAATTTGTTCCATTTCCACTTTAGTTGAAGCCCTTTCTGTGTTTCTCTCAGAGGCCATTGGTCGAACGCGTTGTGGGCTGGCTTTTAACAGAATACTACTACTTCATCATACCTTGTGAGTTGCGGGGTAATGGATTTGGATGGGTTTCGTTCCTTTTTGTTGGATTCAGGTATTGATGTCTGGACGTGGATCGATATGGCAATCTCCGTGGCGTCCGCTGATCACGAAAATGAGCTCAAGAGACGAAGAGACGGAATTGTCCAGAAGCTCTACGCGCCAGCTTCTATGAAGTGTCAGAATTGTGATCATCCAAGGACAGAACGGACTGGCGAGGAAGTTGAAAAGCGCGAGCGGAAGCAGGATTTTGGGGAAAATTTGGCCGGAATTGAAGAGGAGGGGGAGGGAGAAGATGAGGAGCAGAGGAAAATTCTCGAAATTAGGGTTCTTCTGGATGATCTCAACCAGGTATTGC
Organism: Hygrophila difformis; assembly: GCA_030278955.1. NCBI lineage: Eukaryota > Viridiplantae > Streptophyta > Magnoliopsida > Lamiales > Acanthaceae > Hygrophila > Hygrophila difformis. Next base: position 6,353,229 of record JAOANR010000010.1, read on the forward strand.
TTGAATTGAAATCCCCATCAAATGTGTTCGATAAAATGCCTTAAAAAGACACAATTTTTTTGTGCAGAGTGAGAGGTCTCTGATTGACCTGCTGCAGATGCTTGTCGACATGGATATTTCATTCAAAGCTCTCAAGGTGACATCAATGGAATAATCGATGTTTATCTTTGTGTTAACTGTTCGATTTCATTGATCAAAAGGGGCAATCTTTTTTCAAGGAAACTGACATTGGAAGACACGTGACGAAGCTGAGGAAGCATTCATCTGGTGAGGTGCGTAGGCTGGTGAAAATCCTTGTCAGGTTAGTGCAAGAAAAGAAGAGGGATTTCCATGTATGATGTGAGAGTATAGATTTCCATTTTTTATTTTGTTGAAGTTGAATTGAAATGTGTAGAAAGTGGAAGGACACTGTGGATGAGTGGGTGCGGTTGAATACGCCAGAAGAAGCCACTGAATGCATTGGTAAAAAGCTAAAGCTGAAGCTAAACCTAACACATACACACACACACACATGGGACACATTTCTGATTGGAATAACAGTTTATGCATTCATACATCCATACATTCAGCAGATGATAAAAAATCATCACCAAATGAAGCCCATGAAAATCTTGCTTCATGTTTTTCCACCCCAATAAAGGTCAGGATTTCTCAGTTTATGGTGAATTCATTGTTTTATGCATTTCAAGAAAGATGAGAATTTGATGGTATGGAGGGATTTGGCTTTGTTAATATGAAACAGGGAAATTTGAGACAAAACCAGGCAGAATCAGTAAACCAGGGCTCATGTACTGCAAAACAAAGCCATCAAGAATCTCAACTTGGTTGGTTACTTTATGTACTATCTTTTTACTGTTTGTGTTTGAGAATCTGATTTCTTTTCACCATTGGTTTCACAGAACCATTACCTATAATGTAATGCCATTTTTTCCACACATCTGCAGCCAAGAAACAGAGAATAACAACAGGTTTCCACAACCATTCCAACAATGGAGGAGGAGGAGGAGTAGGAGGAAGAGGGGGCAGCGTTCCCATCAATTATTGGTGATCCTACTAATTGCCAAGCCAATTGGTAAACAAACAATTATTTATTTACCATTTGGTGTTTTTACTCAATTGAAAAGGACTTGTTTCATTCTTAAATGGAAATCTTGGCATAATTTAAAAATGCATTGATTCTGATTTCTGCATAGGGATTAAAAAAAAAAGAGGGGTTTGGATTGGAACAAGGGAGGGGTTTGGATTGGAACAAGGGAAAAAGGGGGGGGGGGGATTAGAAAGAGTGGAAGGTCCATGTGATTTTGTTAGGTGGGGAATGGAGTTCAATTGCAGGTGTTTATGGGGTGGGGGGGTGACCAGATGCATTGGATATTTTTCATTATAAGTAGTGGACAATTAGCTGCTGCAGAGGGGTGTGTAATTGTTTGTAGACAGGCATATGGTGCCACTCCCTTTATATATATATTAGTATTGTATAGTGTAATAATGCATCATGTAACCTTTGTTGACTTTGCCTTATATAATTATTTGGACTTTGGTCCTCTTTTCCTTTGTGTGTTTCAAGAATGCCTCATTTCTAAAGACTAAGGAATAGAGTATATACCTGTGTGTGTGCATGGTTTTTTTTATTGCATCGGATTTAATTCATCCTATGCTACAAAAGTATTGTCCATAATCTTATGAAAAAATTATGTTATTAGTTAATAGAGATTTTTTCTTTTTTTTTTTCTTTTGGTCAGAAGAGGAGTATATTGCTTTTGCCAAAAATAGTGTATATACTATGCCAAAATGGAATTTTATAATTTTTTTTTATCTCTGTATATCTTTTTAATTTCTGGAAAGCGGGATTCTTGTCTCTTGAAATTTTAGTTAACTGCGAGGAAAATTCCCAATCCCATTCATTAATCTTTGAGCATTAACTTGAAGTAAAAAAAAAAAAAACTTTGTAATTTACCCTAGTACAGTAGTATTTCATTTATTTATGTTGGGATGATGATCCCTTGACAAGTGACAATCGACACTGCTATGGTCAAAGAAAACAATAGTAGATTATAAGTAGTAGATGGACAGCATATGGAGTAATGACGAACGATGCTCAATGTTTTAAATGGGGATGTTTGAGAGTTAGCGGATCCACTAGCAGATAGCAGATTGGGGAGAAGATCCGAATTCGCTATCCGCTAACGGATCCACTGACTCCCAAACATCCCTATATATACATATATAGCTGCCATAGGTATCAATTGTCTTCGAGAATGAAGGTTGCAACAAGACAATTTTCATTGACCCATTTCCAATATGTCCATGTTTTGTGGAATTATTCACCTAGCCAGCCATGATTCGCGAAACATGGCCACATGCCAAACTGCCATGGGATGATGGGTTTTTCCTTGTATTGCTTTTAGTCAATTCTAGACCTCAAAATAATTAATACAACCCCCCCCCCCCCCCCCCCCCCCCACCACCAAAGGGGATAATTTGTTAATAAATGGAAAAATAAGTTAAAAGTAAAATAAGTTAAAAGTTTTTTTGAAAAAAAAAAAGAAAAAGCAAAAACTAATAGTAAATTATTTTATTGATAAATTAAAATAAATGTGAACCTATGAGTCTATGACTACGTGCATCACTCCAACAAAAAGCCTCAAGTTTTTCCCCGGAATTCAGGCATGACTAGGTGTGAAAACGGGAGGCGGATACTACTCGTCCCGTATCCTATTTCATATTTTTTTGTTGAATACGGAATCGAATATAAATAGACCGGATACAAATACGAATTCGAATGTTTCGGGATATGGACACGAGACGGATTTGGATTTTAACTCGGATAATCTTATAATTCGTAAAGTTAATTTTTTTATATAATTTTCTTAAGAGAAATCGGAATATACTATGTAAGTTAAACTGATTTTTTAAATTTTCAAAAATCATCAGTTATTTCGTCAAGACATCTAAATAGCATCACTACAAGATGTTACGTACTATACAATTTAGATGCAAAGAACTTAATAATATAGTCAAGTTGATTAATATGATTTAATTTAATTAATTACATATGGCTTTCAGGTTTTTTATTATATTTATACATATATTACTCATTTATTTTATAGTTAATATAATATAGTATATTATAATATACATACATAAATCTATATAAATTTTCGAATATTCGGATAGAAAATACGGATAATATCCGCATGATGTTTGGATTTTTCGGATACGGACGGATATTTACAATCCCATATTCGGTCCCGTATCCGCCAAAATCCATCGGGTATAAGAATTCGAATATAATCGAATACGTCATCGGAATTATCTGTCCCGCTTTCACCCTCACCCCTAAGCATGACTTCATCTATCGACAAGTTCCGTTGTTGTTGCTGGCACAGCTGGCGACAACCCTACTAGTAGTACCCAGGCAGTAATTATAGATATCGGGCTTGTGTTGTGTCGACCTCTCCTCAGGCCCAACAATCAAATTAAACGTGAAATGTGTGAGCCCATCTCCACTATGCATGTCAGCGTCGCATTCGCCGCATGATGCAGCTGCCGTATCCTACGGACCTACGCCCTTCCCATTTCTGAATATAATAATGGTACCACTGATTAATTCTCCGCAAATACTATGAATGAATGAATATGGAGTAGTATATTAATTTGAATATACGAACATGTGCAGAGAGTATGTATGAATTTTTTTGCACTTTTATATCTACTACAATAATTATTACTCCCATACCAACATGTTAACTAGTCTTGTAGTAACATTTACTGTATTTGTTAGATGTTCTTCAAAATAAATTATTCTTGGAATCCAATATGAATCCAAAAAACGCAAATATCAGTAGTGACTTTGACATCCAAAAACTTATTAGGCCCATAAGGCCTTCTCCAATAGTAATACCTCCACTCCAGGTATTTAGGTGCCACATCACCGCCACCTCAAAATTTAAATACTTTTACCTAAATACCCAACTCTTCTCCCAACAATAATACCCAAAAAGTAAGTATTTAGGGGGACCCACTTACTATTATATTTATTATCATTTATATTTTAATTATCAATTATAGAAAATAATGTAATTTTAAATAAATAATAATTAATATTTTTCAATTATTTTAATTATTTAAAATTTTAAATTATTTAAAAAAATAACTCAAAAAAATATTTTTAAATATTTATATTACAAAAAATACAAATTCAAACCAAACATAATAAGAAAAAAATATAAATGCAATGATAAATAGTTCACAAAGTCTAATTAATAATAATTAATTATAACGAATTAAAATCACAAGGTAATTAAAAAACTTAACAAAATATGAAATATTTAATTTTTATATTTTTTGAGGAAAACAAAAATAAAGATAATTAAAATAAGACAAACATCTCAAATACTAATAAAAAACCCAAAATATACCAAAAACCAAAACAAAATAAAAACAAAAAAAAAAAAAGAAAAAACCTGCTGCACCTAAAAAGATGTGCCAAAAACCTGGGTAGTAAATTTACTACCTCTTCCAAATTCATTCATTCATCCCAATGGTTAAATACCCACATTTTAGGTATTTAGTTGTGCCATGTCAACACCTTCCCCACCATTGGGGAAGGCCTAAGGACAAGGAAAGTGTGAAAATAAACGGGAAAAGTGCATACGTGGCATCCCATTTTTTTGTGATGAATTTTGGGCGATGGGCGTGTCGTCAGTGAGTCGTGTGGTTCCTATCCAGTTCGGGCAAAGTCGCTGTTAAGTGATTTTATAGTATATAACTAATAAAATAATTAAATAGAAAACCTTAATTACGAGACTTTTGGCCATTGGCTGACGTGTACAGTAATCAACATCAGAAGCAACAGTCTTTGGAAAGCCAAGCCCTTCCCGTCCGTGTCGCTACAATTCCTATCAAAGTCGCTTTTTTAGGAATAAAAAAAACACGCGACTTTTATGAGTCGCCCAAAAACACGATTTCGGCACAATGGCCACAGATTGTCCGTCCTCTCAAAATCGGACACCTCATCCTAGTGTCTCACGCCTGAATATGATGAATTATTCAAAACCCTAGGCAATCTCTGCACTCCTGCACCATAATCAATCTCAATCATTGCACTCGGTTTCGGCTCTCATTTCTGGATACATAGAGCGAATTATCCATATTCCTTGTGATTCCGAAGGCGTATGGGATGTGGAGTAATGCATTTTAGGTGCAGGGACCGGATTGGGGTTACCTATTGCTGAAGGTTTTTTTTTTTTTTTTTTTGATGGCGCCGTCCAAGATCATGGCTTCTTCGGCATCTCGGGGTTCGGATATTAATCGCAAAGTTTCGGCTTTTAATTCGACTGCGGATTTTCTCAGAATTGATACCGGCGGAGGAGGCAATGCTTCTGGTAAATTACCGTCTGATTCGGCGATGGGGGAGGTATTTTTGAGGAATGCTAATAAGAATCCGGATCCGGAGTTGACTGCAGAGATCAGACTTCTAGATGCGGTTGGAGGTGCAGCTCCAATGAGTGATGGGGAAAGGGAACCGCCTACGGCAGTTAGAAAAACGGTGGATGATGTTTGGAGGGAAATCGTGGCGGGGAAGAAAACTGAGCAGAAGCCTAAGAAGGAGATGATGACTTTGGAAGATTTTTTGGCCAAGGCTGGTGCGGCGGAGGAGGACGCGGGGACAGCATCGATGGGGGTTGTGGATGTGAAGGAGGAGGACTTCGGTGGAGGATTTGCTGCTTATAGGAGCAATTCAGTTGTTGCATCAGGATCAGGTGTAAGCCTTGATGTTGGGGGTTTTGGGGGAGGGAGAGGTAAGAGGAGTATGAGCTTGTTGGAGCCATTGGATAAGGCGGCTCTGCAAAGGCAAAGAAGAATGATTAAGAACAGGGAGTCTGCTGCGAGGTCCAGAGAGCGTAAGCAGGTGGGGGAATTTGTCTCTGGATTGTATATGGTTAGGTGAGTGCTTTGGTTTCCACCTGGTCCTGGTTTATGATTATGTTGTTATTTTCAGGCGTATCAAGTGGAATTGGAAACAATGGCAATGAGACTGAAGGAGGAAAATGAACAACTGTTAAAGGAAAAGGTAATAAATGTCAAGTTTATAGAGTCTTGAGATTGATCTGTGTTTGGTATGATGGCGTTTCAGGAATTTTGACCTTAGGTTTATTTATGAATTACTTAGTAGTGAAATATATAAATTTTGTGCAACTGAGATTAGTTGTTTGAGAATCATTTTGTTGTAATAACTTTGAGCAATTAAAAGTGAGAAGTGAACTTATGTTATAAATGTCTTGGAGCCTGTTACATTGTAGAAAAAGCATTGAACGGCAAGAAAATTCTTCAACACGCGCTGATCTTACGAACCTGAAAATTTTTGAACTGGCAAAAGTCTCATTGAGATTGAAGTGGTACTTCTTACTCACCACTTCGCTAGTTTTACACTTTATTAAGAATACTACTTAGTGGTTATTTTGCATGTTTACTGTCCGTTGCCAGCTGGCGTGTTTTCAACACTTTCTGTTAGTAGTTACAACTATTAATTGAAAATGACATCGGCTTGTCTATTTAAGATAAAGTTATCCCAATAGTAACTACTACTTTTAAGGGATCGAATTGAGGAAAGTCAGGATCTTGTTCTTGTGCGTGTGTCTGGCAGGCTTAATTTAGTTGAATATGTGGATCTTGCAAATCTAGCCACTAAAGAAACTTTTATCCTTAAAAAAAAAAAAACAAAGCCAAAACAGAGTATAATGATAGCTCGTTAGTTTAACTCACATATACTTCTATTGTATGTCAACAAAATATTCATGTGTACTTGTGTAGTACTTTCTGGTCACACAAACAGAATTGTTTAATAACATTTCCATTACAGGCAGAGCGGACGAAGAAACGGCTCAAGCAGGTATCCACTTTATTCTTAACTCTTTTCCTTGAACAATTATTTTCGTCTCTGTTATACAACTATTGAAGAACATGAGGTAATTGAGACGGCAAGTAGTATGTAAGCATGATTGATACTGTCATCATGGGCTCGTAGTTTTGATAGCACAAACTTTCAACAGACTCGTACGCATGATTGATACTCTATTGTGTGTTTCATATTGATGAGCCACAACAATTAGTCAATTGATAACATGTTTTATATTATCTTGATATAGCCACTAATGGATAGTTTTAAAGGTCCTATACTCTGGAGTTTATAACGTCATACATTCGCACTCTCCACTCTCCAGAATGCCGATCTATATAATCCCCTGCTTCACTTTCTATGTACATGTATTTGTCTGTTGTTTTATGCCTTTTCGATTTCATCTGACATTTCTCTATCCCAGTTTCGCATTCCTTAATACCCTTTGGGCATGTTCACTAGGGGGAGTAGAATTGATTAATGAATCAAATCATTTGGATTAATATAAAGGCTAACTTAATCATACTTTGTTAAATATTGCTTATCACAAATAGGCTTAAATGTAGAGAACTTAATTAACCATGGGCCTTTATCAACTAAGTGATCATGTGATAACTGATAAGTTAAAATAATTTATGATGGCTTATCCATAAAAGTGAACATGCCTTGAATACAAAATTTTTGTAGATGCCATTGTGATTTACACAAGTTAGTGTAATTCACTATTTTCCATCTTGGAAGAAGTCATTTAAAGCATGCAACTTACGGTTTGATGATTTTAAGTTGAGATTGTTTATCTGAAATGGAAAAAAAGGGGTTAAAAAGAAAAAGAATTAATTTTGTTGTTTCCTGTGTTTCCTGCAGCTCATGGATCATCTGATTCCTGTAGTTGAACAGCGCAGGCCACAGCGCCTCCAGCTTCGAACAGTTCGTTCCATGCAATGGTAACTTGTGCAAAATCAGGACATATAGATGAGACTGAAAGTTCACTTTCCAATACAGGATAACGCATAATAGGCTAGACAATCTGGTAAGTGTTGTTAGAGCTATGTTAGTTGCTGTAATTTGAGAAATGCAGACAAGGCAAGGCAAGGCAAGTCAGTACCCTTATTAGGATTTAGCAAAGACACAAATACCTTGAATCCCACAAACTACTTGCTTGCTCTATCCACTGCTTAAAATTTGTAATTTATAATGTTGATTATTTCTCATTATAATGCTTTCGAATTTTTGTTATTTGTAATAATTTTAATGAAAATAGAATATTGGCAAAACACCTGACATTTGGCCCCTGCCATGCCCACTGATGAAAAGTGAGGATAGGAAACAGACAACCCATAAACCACAAAGCATCAAATTCCATTACATTGCACTCTCCACAAGCTTGATTCTTACCTGCGTTTATCTCATGCATTCATCTGTATTTGTCCCTTCCTCAAAGTGAGAACACTTTCCCTTGTTTCAATACAAAAAGCCCATAAAGAATTATTTGGTTAAATTGCTTCCAGTTTTGGTCAAGAAAATCTGTTGTATCAAAATCATCCTTGCTGAGAGAGTGTTGTCTGTTAGCTGTTTGTCTTGTTGTTACAGTATTTCCATTCCATTTGTCTGTAGCTACTAATAAGGTATTTCTACGTATTCTAGAATGGGACTGGACATTAGTACCCAATGCTTTGTTTCTTGTCTAGTCTCTGTTTTGTTTTGTTGTCAGTTATGTTTTAGTACTTGGTTTGCCATCCTCTTGAGAATCTACAACCTTGGAGTATTAATGGTAAATGGGAATAATAATGTACTTATACCAATACCTCCTCCATTTTGGTTTAAATGTTGCGGTACGGGTGTTAAGAAATAATATTGAGAAATAAAAAGTTTTATTGACAATGGAAGAAAAAATAAATAAAGTTAGTACTAGTTATTTTTTATTTTTATTCTTTTACAGTACATATAAGTAATAAATGAATTAAATATGGGATAAAGATTTGGCCTAATGGTCACGTCCCTGACTTCTAATTTTATGGTTGGGGTCCAATTTCTCGTCCAATCCTTTCTTTTTTTTTTTACTACTAATTTAAAGTGCCAATAATCAAATACTACTCTCTCCGTCCCATTAAAAGTGGCTACTTTATCTTCTGCATAAAATCCAATTCAATTGTTGAACGCTTTATATCTCAAAATATGTATAAGTAAAAAATTATATAAAGTGTATATTTTAAAACTATACGATTAGACGATTCTAACAAGACCACACTTGACTATTTTTCTATTCTTGTATCAATACAATAAAATTACATCAAAGTTAGAGAATGAACAATATCAAAAATCAAATTAGCACTTTTAATGGGACGCTTTTAATGGGACGGATGGAGTACTATAATAAACATGGAAAGAGTGATAAAGTTGACATTGGGGATGGTATTGCAATCCCCAATACTTCCTACTACAAGGAGGCCCTTCTTTTTTAACTACTGCTACTACTTCCTTTTCCTTGTTTTTATGACACACCAACACTATACTCCCATACTACATCAGCTGCAGATTTGATGCTCACTGGAGTAATCATTTTTTAATAATAATGCCCATCATCACTTGTCAAATGAAAAAACCCCACACAGAAAATAAATTTAAAGATGGCACTGTTGTCGACTCATATGAAGTTGGTCCTTTTAATACACTTTGATTTTACACTTAATTTCATGGCAGTTTGTATAAAAAAATACTACCTCCGTTTCTTTTTAAATGTTACATTTCTCCTCTGCACGTTTGCCAATGCACATTTTAAATTATTAATAACTCAAATTCGGTACAAGTATAAATTCTAATAATTTGATATTTAAAAACTAGAAGATGAGACGAATCCAACAAGATCTCACTTGATTATATTTTTTCTTGTATAACTATAAGAAGAATAGAAGTCAAAGTGCTACAATGAACAGTAAAAAAAGTCAAAATGTAACCTTTATTTAGAAACGGAGGGAGTACTTACAATAACTTGTTGCTTCTGTGTTATAAGAACCTTTTTTTCTTGTGCAGTTGTGCTCAAATTGAAATACATAGATGAGTATTTAATTTCATGTGACTTGGCATTACTGATATACTGATACAAGTACTATATGAGATTTAAATAAACGAATGAAGTATAACTTTAATTAGATTTTGATCAAGTTTCAATATATATTTTGATCGGAATTATATTTAAGAAGATGCTACTGATGGGGTTGGGACTTACCTTAGTATTAAGTTCCCCAACTCTCAACCTATAGATTGGGGTTCGAATATCCACCCAGCCCTATATTCTTCCTCTTTGTTCCCTTATTAATTTTTATGCCATGGATTCCCACTACCCTTTTACATACCTGGCTCCTATAAAAAAGATGCTACTGATTGTTGTTTCTTTTCTTTTTCAAAATAGTACTCGTACTTTTTGTTTAAACTCTTCAAAATGGAGTATTACAAGTTGCCAATTTCTTTAAAATGGTGATCAGTTAATTATCAGCACCATTTATTACAATATTTTTAAATGGTCATCACAACCATTAATTGCAATATTTTTCCAATGGTAAACACCTCCATTAATTACAATATTATTGGGGCATAATTAGTCTAATTAACAGTGATGGAACTTTTTTTTTTTGGTGTTCAATCATTTGCGTTGTTAATTAACGGTATAAATTAGATCCAAACCAGAAAATTTCATTGAAATTTTTCATTTAAGAAAATAATAAATAATTTATTAATTTTTATATGTTTAAGTTGCAATAATGTTAATCACTTAATGAGAAATATGAGAACGTACCACTTTTGTTTATGCATCTAGCCAATAAATGATACACAGACCATAACAAGATTATTAGGAGTACAAAACAATTATAGGTATACTGTAACCAACAAATTATCTAAATTTAAACTGGTAGGTACTAGGTAATTATGGCAGAGAATTAGAAGTATTATAGTAGAATCAAATCCTTTGTTTACTTTTCACCAAAACAATAAAAATAAAAATCCTTTGTCTACCGGTCCAGTCTAGGTGTGAATTGTGGAATTAACCTTAGCTTTGTGTACTCCACTGTCACTAGTAAAATAAATGAAGTAAAAAAACAAAGGTCCTTTTTTGCAAATAAGCTAAACGAAATTAGTTTATTCTATTCATTTTAAGTTAAATTAGTTTATGGCTCCCGTTATGTGCACACACTTTTTTTTTTCCACAAACACACAAAAAACACTTGGATTAGGGCACACACTAAAATACTTACACATTCTACCATTTCAACTCATATACTAGAATTTGGAGTCCGGATCTTTATGTTTTGTAGTCCGGGTCTCTATTTCTTAACACACACAAATGGGGGAAGGGGTTTACGTTTATGCTACACACAAAATTAGAAGAGAAAATTGGAAGAACACGAGAAGAAGAAGAGGCCGAAGAGAAGAAAGCCAAATCTGTCAAAGAAAAATGCCGAGGACGCGCGGAGGAAGGACTCGTTCGCTATAGCTGAGGAACGGCCACTCTTGGTCGTTCTGTTTGAGAAGTTAAAAAAAAAAAAAAAAAAAAAGGAAAGAACGGCCATTACTGGTCGTTCCTCTTTAGAGCGGATCGGCCAGCACTGGTCGGGGAGATAAAGAGACGGCCGGCCAGTGCTGGCCGATCCGCTCCAAAGAGGAATGGCCATTACCGTTCTTTCTTTTCTTTTGTTTTGTTTTGTTTTTTTTTTTTTTTACTTCTCAAACAGAACGACCAAGAGTGACCGTTCCTCAACTATATTTCTCAAACTCGACGCACAACACAACTAATCTGCAATATTGCTTATTTTACCGGTTCTATGAGTTGGTATTCGTGTTCTTCCACCACATGTTCATCTCGGTATTACTCATCGTTTATGGGTTCATGTCGGTATTGCTCATCGTTTCATGTCCATGGAGTATGAGTATATATGAATATAAAAATGCGTAAGAAAAGTAGGGTTTTGGATTTAGGGTTTTGCGTTTTGTTTTGTTTGAACGATGAAGAAAGGAAGAGAGGGAGGGAAGAAAAAAAGAATTTGTAAATTGTGTGTCCCAATCCTTAAGAGAGTGCCCCAATCCCTATTTTTTAACTAGGGGTATATGTGATATTTTATCAAAAAGTATATGTGCCCCTAACCAATCTTGTGGGTATATAACCGAGGCCTTAGTTTATTTCAAAAGACAAAATACTTTAAATAATGTTCAATTAGCTATTTTTGAAACCGCTGCAAATAGCAGTATTTTGAAATTAACTTATTCTAGGCAAAAACATTTGCCTCAAAACTGTCAAACAACTATTTTAACTAATTTATTACTCAAATTACTAACATAATCAGCTAACAGTTAATTTACAAAAAGGCCCAAAATTGGGCACACCTTTTTTTTTACATTTCCTCGTTTTACAGTCTTTTCAATAGTTGTTTTCCCTTCCAAGCAAAAAAAAAATAGTTGTTTTCCCCAGACAAAATTATTCCACTTTTAGTGAGAAAAAAATGGTCATAACTCATAACTACACTCCCGAAAGAGCAATTCCTCATGTCACCCTGGATCTCAACTCCAGACATAATCTCCACCGTTTATAAAATAGTCTAATCCTATCGTGACCCTGACTCCATGGACCTTCCAAGAACTACTACCATCTCGTTGCCCATGTCCCAGCAGCCCCTACTCTGTCAAGCATTCAAAACTTTCTCTGCAACACCCAAACACTCCTGACAACTCTCCACACACACACAGTTGCTACATTTTGTTGCAAGGATTCTCTTCTTACATATCCCTCAGTTCACTCCCTATAAATTTCACAAACTCCTCTGTCAGCCCTCAAATCAATTCTAAGCCAGGAGTTCGTTCTTCCACCATGGAGTTTGCATTTTCATTTCCATTCACCTCTATGCTGATGATCTTCCTCTGTTTTGTGGCTCAATTATCTGAGTCCGCAACTGTAATTGTTGATGGGGTTTCACAATGGACAAATCCTAATCTTCAAATTGGAGACTCCGTCAGTAAGTAATTACTCTCTTGATTCTTCTTCTTCTTCTTCTTCTCATTGTGTTTGCATATGTATGTATAATGTTGGTGTCTGTTTTTGCTTTTTTGGGTCAGTTTTCCAGCACAAGAATCACTACAATCTCTATATTTTCCAGACGCAAGAAGCCTTCACTCGCTGTAACTTTTCTCAAGCTACACTCCTTACGAAGCGCGGTTTCGCTTCTTACACTGTGAGTTGATAAGTTCCGCCACCTATTGTGCTTTTTTTTTTTTATACCTTTTTTACAATCCGCATTCTCCTAAAGACCTAATTTTTTTCCCCAAATTTGAAGTGGCATACTTCGCGCTCTGGATTGTTCTACTTCGCGTTCAACAATGGCTCCAATGGAGCGTGCTTAGAGGGGCAGAAGTTCGCCGTTAAGGTCACGGCTGCTGCGCCGCAGTCTCCGCCGCCTGTTTCGGCTCCGGCCCCTGTTTCTGGAGGCGTCGTGGCTTCTTCTCCGTCGTTCCCGTGGCCGTTTCAGCCCCGAGACAGCGTTTCCCCGAGCCCGGCTCCTGGTTTAGTTTTCACAACGACCGCCGCCCCGGCGGCGGCGCCTGGCAGAGAAGGAATTCCGTTCATCAATAGCAACCCGGCGGTGCCGCTGCCCACTGGCGAAGTTGATTCTGCCACAATTCGTCCCCTGCCTACATCTTCTGCTCAGGTATTTCTCGGCTTTATGATTTTACTGTAATTACCATTCGTCAGTAAATTCGAGACATTTAGTTCAACAGCGAGAGTCAGGTTCAGAACAAGAGAATTAATGTCTAGAAAAAGGCAATTGTGGGGGTCATAAGTCAAGCTCATTTTAAGGTTACTACAGCAAACAAAGAAAATAGCAGTAGTACTATTGAATTGCATCCATGTGATTCCAACGACCAAGTATAATTGCAATGTCACATTCATGTTGTTGGCAGAAGGAAGAATTCTTAAACTAAAGAACGCAATTTTATCCCCATTTTATATGTGGCATCTTCCATGATCCAATGGCTACAACAATGCCATGTTAGAAACGGACCAAACTTCATAGGGAAAAGGAGGTGCCTTTCTGCTTTAAAATATTATTGGGCATTTCTTGTTAAAGTGACTGACATTTCACTAAGCAATTATGTGAGATTCTTGAACTTAAGGACTCGGTGCAAGCATTAAATTAGTTGTGTACAATTATTTCAGAATAATTTGAGTGGTGGTTTGATTGTGGTTTAATTACATGTTTGCTGCAGGTGGTGGGGTTTGGTGGAGTTCTGAAGGCTTTGAGCTGTGTGATTCTTCTGCTTGTGATGATGGTGTAGAGGAGAGAGCGTCGGGAGGGATGTGTATGTTTATGTAGGGTTTAGTTGATGGAGTTTTGGATGTAAAGTGGATTTTGAGAGTGTAATGATTGTACCATATGTGTTATTGCTACTATTGACCCTACTTTGAAATCATTGCCACACTTTGTTCTTTTTTGCTTTTCGGTTATGGTAAAGCAGTCCCATTGTTCTCTGTTTCTTCTCAAATCTTTAGTTTGTCTACCCCCTTTCTATTGGGCTTGAGTTTCTTGCAATTCATTCACTACCTCTTCTGTTTGTCTCCATTTTTTGTCAAGTGGGAAACTATGGATATTGGGTTATAGAGTCATAGGCCTCCCCACTTCTAATTGCAAATTTGATGCTCATCAAAATACATGTGGCAGCAGCCCATTTTGGGCTAGTGCTTGATTCAGGACTAGCCCAGAAAAGGAAAAGTGTAGGCAAGGAAACAAATGTATTCCCTACTATGAAGGCGTTGATAATTACTGATAATTAAGAAAATAGTTGTCTTTTGGTAAACATGGACACTCATATGTCGGCTGGAGGACAAATCATACAAATTACAAATGGAATAAAGGAGAGGGATAGGGAGCCGGATGGGAATCGAACTTTCAACCATAAGATTGGAAATAGGGGGACTTGACTCACATGACCATTGGGTCAAGTCTCATTCTCTTCAAGAAAATAGTTCATTCACATGAACACACATCTTAATTAGTAGTAGTAAAAGATAATGAATAAACAAATCCTGTTTTCCCTTTCTTCTTTGGAAAAAAAAGGTAAAAACGTCCTTTATATTTCCAAAAATTTCAAATCCGTCCTTTTTCTATTTTATTACCGATTTAGTCCGCTACAAATGCTAATTATGTTCAAATCATTCCTTTTTTCACTAATTATATTCTAATTGCTGACGTGGCAAGGGTTTTAATTTAAACCTGACACGTGTGCATAATATTAGTCCTTTTTCTTTTATCTTTTACCAATTCAGTCCTAAACTTTTATTTTGTTCTATAGTCCTCTACCCCAATCACTCATTTTTATATTAATTGGCCTCAAACCTTTCAAATTATTTCATTTTAGGCCCAGAACCTTAAATTTTTTATTATTACTAATACATTTATCAAATAAATGCCCAACATACTTCCGTAAATAAAATTAAATACCAAACCTCATATATTGGGGTTGACCGCCTTGTTACCGGGTCTTTTGAAGTTCCGAATTTTACGGACTCTCTCTAACCACCCGACCGTAACGATGGTTCATTGGTTCTGGTTTCCTTCAGCAACAATCAGCACAATCATACTTTGTGGACAATAAAATTCAGGCTATTTTTTTAATATTTTTAATAATATTAATATTTTTCAATAAAACCAAGGCTTCCTGTATCCATAACCTTCCAAAAATTCAAGTTAAATCATTTACTTTTAAATATTGCTACATCCTAAGGTAGGACGCAAAGTAAGATTCTGTTGATTGTTACTGAAGGAAACCAAAACTAATGAACAATCGGTTGCGGTCGAGTGGTTATTAGAGAGAGTCCGTAAAATTCCGGTACTTGAAAGACCCGATAACAAAGCAGTCGAACCCAATATATGAGGTTTGGTGTTTAATTTTATTTATGGAAGTATGTTGTGCATTTATTTGATAAATGGATTAGTAATAATAAAAAATTTAAGGCTCTGGGCCTAAAATGAAATAATTTGAAAGGTTTGAGACCAATTAATATAAAAATGAGTGATTGGGGTAGAGGACTAAATAGAACAAAATAAAAGTTTAGGACTGAATTGGCAAAAGATAAAAGAAAAAGGACTAATATTATGCACACGTGTCAGGTTTAAATTAAAACCCTTGCCATGTCAGCAATTAGAATATAATTAGTGAAAAAAGGACTGATTTGAACATACTTAGCATTTGTAGCGGACTAAATTGGTAATAAAATAGAAAAAGGACGGATTTGAAATTTTTGGAAAGATAAAGGACGTTTTTACCTTTTTTTTTTTTCTTTCTTCTTTGCCGGACTTACATTACATATAAAAAAAAAAGAAAGAAAAAAGAAAAAAAGGACTAAACCGAAGTTAAATGACAGCAAAAATTCATGTGAACAATAGGCAGAAGTCATGCATTCAAGTGAACCAATTCCTTCCTTAATGATAATTCACTACCAACAAATCAAGCCTAGATGCTGCATAAAGAAGCCAAATTCTTACCAAAGTTTCTTTATATGACAAACAGGAGGAAGTAACAACAATGGCACATCATGGACAGCAGGAAGTCCCACACTTCTTTACAGCTTTTTTTTTGTTTTTCAAATATGAACAATCTGGACTCTAATACACGAAAGACTCTAACTTTACCACATCAGTGGATCTGACTTTATCATCAAAAGGGAATCAGAATTCATCAAACATTTGTAAGTTGTCTACTCACCACAAGCAATCTTAATCTTGTATGTGCATTTGCATCAAACAAGTGTCATCTGTTTTGTCCGATCGAGTTCAGACCTTCAGTCCTGCTGAGCACGATCCGGTGGAACACTTCTCTAACCTGGTCCTCCAGCGGATCCAATTCATCCTTTATAGCTTCGTACACCATCCGCACCTCCTGAACTCGCTGCTTAGCTTCCTTTTCCTTTTCAACCGTCAATGGGTATTGGACAGAATCGATCAATTCAGTCATCTGCCGATTGCATTTCTCAATGTCGAGAATCTCCCTCAACAGCCCACAAGCGTTTCTCCTATCCCGTTTCTTGGATTCCTCCAATATCCTCTCATGGAGCGAAAGAATTGGAGCAGCCCAGAGGAACTGCCTCGTCACTGAAAAATGAGTCTGCAGGCCGCGGTCCTGACAGGGGATTGCTGCCACGAGCGCCCAAATGACGACTAACAGCACATAGTTCATTGTGAATACAGCCACATTGAGTCCATTGGTGGAGACAGTCTCGTTTGCACGCGGCGCCACTAGGTTGTTGCTGATTGCCTGCAGCTGCTTAGCAGCGGACCAAGATCTCGAAACACTCCACGACAGAGACCTGAAATGGCCAAAGGACCTCTGTTCTCTGTGCACGCTCTGTCGCCCAAAGGACCGGTTTCTCTGCGAAAGAGAAGACGAACTGGAATCCCTTTCGTCGAGCATTGCAATGGAAAGATCGACTAAGGCCTTCTTAGCACGGCGAAAATGTCCTTCTCCAGTGGTCCTCTGGTTGTCCAATGCACACAGGACAATATCCAACTGCTTCTGCCACTGCCTAATCAGCTCAATTCCATCGCGAATGGCGTTGCAAACATCCAGAGCCTTGACACTCCTCTCAAAGAATTCCATAACGTATCGATCCATGGGAGGTCTGTTTAAATTGCTGCTGTGATTGAAAACAATCACTCTGAATTCCTCTTGGCAGAAGAGGAACGCATCTAGAAGCTTCCTAATCCATGAGATGGTGAGGAGCTCATCGGAGCCAGCAGCCGCCAAGTCTTGGAATCGCTCGGCCACTTGGCGCTGGAAAGCTTCCAATTCGACTTCCTGACCGACGGTGTCGTGTGTGGACTCCATGGAGTGGACCTGACGCCTGCTCAGGATCGAAAATCTCCTGCTCTTAGGGGATGATGATGCCTCCTGAAAATCTGTTGGCATTTCTTGAATTACACATAAGCAATATCAGATCATCAAACGAAACCTTGACGGTTATATCTTTTTAAGACTATCAAGCAGCACAGTTTGGTCCAAAATACAACTGGAATGCAGATTCAAATGCAAATTACACATACAAAGAACAATCTTTTTTCCAAGATTACAGCAGGAACTAAGAATCCTTACAATAGTTGTACAAGCAATAAACAGAGAAAAATAAACCCCAACAGAAATCAATAAATCTCAGAGAAGTTTCATTGTTTTCCTCCTGCATAAAGCGAATCCAAATACAGGGAAAAAAATTCCAAATAGAAACTGGGGATACTTCAATTCCCCAACAAAAACCCTCGAGACTCAACACCCACGCATCAAAATTACAAAAACCCAACAATCCCTGGGAACCAAACAGATAGAAGCGAACTAAAGGGTCAATTTCTGTCGTCCAAGTGTAAGAGAAAATGAAGGTAAGAGGAAGCTCTGAAACCCTAACGAAGGAAGTGGAGCTTATATTGGGGTTGATTTGGACCGCGTGTTAATGGTAAGTAGAGAAAATTGACAGAATAATTCACACTATTCAGACAAGACTCTTCGCGGATTAACAACGACGAATTTATCAGCAGCGATCCAATTAATTTTCCTTATTTCTATTTTTTTTCCCCCTAAATCAGATTGAGAAAAGTAGCAAAGAGTGGAAAAAGTGAAAAGGGGCAAAATTGGGGGATTGTGATTTGGAGGAATTTTGTTTACTCGTCGCGAACACGCAACAGACACGTCTGCCTTTATTACATCGAAAAGGACTAATTCTTTTCTGTATTTGCTGAACAGTCCCTACGCTTTCCATAATCTCAAACCTGCATCATCAAGTATTGAAGAACAGACGGCAGACCCCAACGGCAGCTGGCTGCCGCTGCGTTTGGCTCGAATCATCCTCAGGACCTCCTTGGCTCCTTTGACTCACAAAGGCTAGGTAAAATGGAAAAAGGAATAAACGGACGGCAAATCAAAAACACCTTCAAATTTAAATAGAGATAATAATTAAAATAGGCCAACAGAAGGAGTTATTTTCACTTTTTGGCCACGATATTTTGATTTACGGAAAATAGCCATTAGAAGGATTTCGGGCCTGAATTTAGGCCATTGGGCTGGAATTCGGGCTGCGATGGCCTAAAAGTGGAAATGACTCTTTCTGATGGTCTATTTTAATTTTTTAAAATTATTCTTATTTTATTTAATTAAAATAAATAATATTCATTCTGTGCTATTATTTATGTTCTACTTTCTTTTTTTCTTATTCCAACATTTTTTTTATTTCTATTTTAAAAATAATTAAATATTAATTACCAAAGAGACACATCATATCGCATTAATAAATAAATATATTAAACTTTCAAACTCACTATCATTAATAATTCTCATCCAACCTACAACCATATATCAGTAAATCACACATAAATAAATAAATTTAAATTGTAAATTCATTACAACCACATTATATAAATTCTTAAGCTATATTTTTTAACCCTAATATATCATTGTATTTAATACTAATTATCCCTACATAAAGTACCATGTCCGAAAATTTTGGGATACTTATAATAAAATATGTTTATTTGTAATTTATAATTTATTTGAATATGTGTTTGTTTTACTTACTTTATAATATATTTGAATTAATATTTATTTTATTTCTTATATTACTCTATTCGTCACATTATTAGTGTTAAAAAAAGTAACTTAAAAATTTATATAATATGATTATAATGAGTTTACAATTTTAATTTATTTATTTATATGTGATTTACTGATATGTGGTTGTGGGGTGGACTGGAATTATTAATGGTAGAGGGTAATTTGAAAGTTTAATATATTTATTTATTAATGTAAGGTGATGGATAGGTTTGACGATTAATATTTAATTATTTTTAAAATGAAAATGAAATAAAAATATTGGAACAAGAAAAAAAAAGTAGGATATAAATAATGACACAAAATGAGTTATTTATTTTAATTACATAAAATAAAAAAATAATTGAAAAAAAACTAAAATAGGCTACGAGAAGGAGTCATTTCCATTTATGGGCCATCGCAGCCCGAATTCCAGCCCAATGGCCTAAATTCAAGCCCGAAATCCTTCTAATGACCTATTTTCCTAAATCAAAATATCGTGGCCTAAAAGTGGAAATGACTCCTTCTGGTGGCCTATTTTAGTTATTACCTCATTTAAATAAAACAACCACCAAGTAATATACTTATATATCTTCTTTAATAATTGTACCACTTTTACATTCACATAATATAATAAATATTTTTAATTAAAACTAATTCATACTTCCTCCGTTCCTTAATATTTGCCACGTATCCACATTTCACACAATCTAATACACATTTTTAATCCTTAATAACTCAAATTCTATACAAATAAAAATTATAAAAATTTGATATTCCGAATCTATGCGATTAGACGAATCCAACAAGATCCCACTTGACTATATTTTATCTTGTATAATTGTGTTAAAAAGTCGAATCAAAGTTACTCAATGAACAGTGACAAAACTCTCAACGTGTCAATTATTAAGGAACGGAGGAAGTATTGTATATAAGTAAAAATTATTGTATATTAAAAAAATTGATATTCTAAAACTACTTGATTAGACGAATCTGACAAGATCTTACTTGACTATGTTTTAGCTTATTGAATTATGTAGAAAAACTTTAATCAAAGTTACTCAACGAATAGTTACTACTATGCAAATGAAACAATTAAATGAGAACGGAAGAAGTATATTTTATTCATTTGAATATATTATTTTAATGATTAAAATTTCAAATTATATACAAATAAAATTTATATCCTCTATTCATTTTTTAATAAGGGCATCCTTTCACCAACAAGGTTGGCTTGAATGGATTGGGACTTTTAATCGCTTAAGCAAGGTTCCGGGTTCGAACTTTGTATATAAAAAAACTGCTTTAAAAGAGGCGCCCTTAATTGCCTTAGGGTCTGTTCTGCACACAGTTTTTGAGAGCTTTTGGTAGCTTTAGCTTTTATTTTAAAATAAAAGCTCTGTTCTGTACACTAGCATTTGGTAGCTTTTGGAAGTTTCTTTTTAGAAGCTACTTCTTGTAGCTTTAAAAATAAGCTAGCAAGCTTATTTATGTCCAATTACAATTTTAACCCAATAATCAACCAATTACCCAGTAGTCTACATAAATAGTTGTTCTTTTATGTCATTTCATATATTATTTGACAGCTACAGCTAGTTGTACAAAACACTTAAATAGAACTTACAGCTACAGCTCCAGCTCGCAGCTACAACTCACAGTCACAGCTCTGCGTGCATAACAGAACCTAATTAATTGAGATTAGTCTTAGGTCCAATATGGTCTGGGATACCCGGTTATTCACCAAAAATAAGGGCATCCTTTCATTTGACACCTTTGTTTTTTGTTTTTTTTTTTTTAAATATATATTCTCTTTCATCATATTTCTTCTTATATCTCACTTTCTCTAGTCCTTTTTCAATTACTTTATTTTACCAAATATGGGAATAAGTCACTTTTAAAACATTCAACAAAGAACATGTGATCATTCTTCTGAAAATGGATAAGATATAGAAGTATTTTACAAGACAATTCTAACAATATCATAGTTAATTTTTTATTATCATATAATTATGATCAATTTAAATCAAAGTTCATTAATAAACAATAGCAAAAGTTAAAACTACTCTCCAGACCGGGAGCACATGGAATATTAAAAAAAAAAAATGAGTCGTTTTACTTGAACTAGATGGATAAGATTAGAATTTCGATTAACATCATCTCGGTCATTATTTAATGGTTCATTTCTTTAATATAGAATTTAATTTAATAATTTTATGATATATTGATAATTCAATTTAAATTGTAAATTAAAACTTGAAATTTTCATAGTAAAAGATCTCAAACATTCAAATTAAAGTTTGTCGTGTCTGACTTCATTAAATTTTATAAACTTGTCACCACTTATGGCATAAAACACATCCTCTAGTAGTTACTGTCATTATGTCTTGTTTTTATGCATAAAAGGGAATAAGAAAAAAAGAAGTGGGACAAAAAGAGAGAATAATTACCAGTTACTTCATCCGTTCTCAAATATTTGCTACGGACCACTGCGCACGCAGTCCAATACACATTTTGAATCATTAATAACTCAAGTTCAGTATATGTAAAAATTATAAAAGTTCGATATTTAAAAACCACACGACGAGATGAATCTAACAAGATTCCTCTTGACTATATTTTAACTTATATAACTATGATAAAACTTTAAATCAAAGTGTATGGGTGAATAGTGCCCCAAAATTAAATGGGGCAAACATTTGAAAAGTGAGGAAGTAATAGCGACATGACTTTTCAAAAACTATTTTGAACTTTAAAATGGTTCAGCCTTAAGATACTTAAAAGGTAAAAAATATATTATATAAAATAAAATCTAGCCTATCCCCTGCAAATTTTTTTTTTGGATAATATCCAAGTATCACTGGGTCATATTGGACTAAAGACTAATTCCTCAAGAATTTATATGGGCAATGAAGAGCGTCTCCCCCAAAGCAGTTACATTGCTTAGCAACTAGAGCACTAATCCACTCAAATAAACTGTTGTTGGTCCTATCATTGCAAACTTTAATTGCAATAATTTTTTTTTTGGATGAGCACTTTAATTGCAATAATAGTTTAAAGGAAATCAATAATGTGAAAACTAGGGTTGAGGACTTATCCTAGTGGTCAAGTCCCCCCTTCTCTCAACTATAGATTGGGAGTTCGATCCCTATCCGGCCCCTATCCCCTCCCCTCTATCCTCATTTGAAATTTGTGTGGTTTGTGCTTTGCCGACACATTAATGTTACTGTTTATCAAAAAAAAATAATGTCAAAACTACACCAACACATTCATTGCCCCATCATTTATTCATTTAACATCTTCAATGATTTTCTCTTTCGATGGTTCGATAATGGCAATGACTTTCTCTTCCTCCATTAAAATGCACATCGAAATTAACTGAGCTATTTTGACTTTTTTGATTTAGAAATGAGAGGGACCCACTCATTTTAATTTTATTTATCTTTTATTATTTTTTCTTAAAGTTTATTGACCTAAGTTGTAGTGTCCACGATTGCAGTACAAACGACATACGTAATTAATAGTAATAGTGTCTTTATTTGTTTAAAAAAATGTGTTTTTTCTTCAGTTTTATTGTTAGCATGTACTATAGCTGTCATTATATATTGAATAATCCATGCAATAATAATTACGAAATCATGTGATTTTTATTACTCCCTCCGTTTTTCAAATAATGTAATATTCATACATTTCACGTAATTCAATACTACTATATAATTTCAATGCTTAATATCTCAAATTATAAAAATTTGAGATATTAATATAAAAGTAAAAATTATAAAAATTTGATATTCTAAAACTACACGGTTAGACGAATCCAACAAGATCCCACTTGACTATATTTTATCTTATATATTGTGTTAAAAGATTAAATCATATTTACTCAATGAATAATAACCACTATACAAATGTTTCGTTTTTTAAAAAACAGAGGGAGTATATAATTGTGAGAATGTTTTAAATTTAATTAATAAACCGTACCAAAAATTAAAATGAGATAGTAATACACTAATACTTATGGGACAGAAGGTAGTACTAAATTTTCACAAATACAAATTGTTTCGAACCCATAGTGGTTTAAATTTGTGAAAGTTTAAACTCGGCTAGTTTGCTTGAGTAAAATTGTCGAAATTGATCTCTTCATACGATAGTTTAATAAAATGAATTTGATTCAATTATACGTATGTAAGGGTTTTTTTTAGCGATGCTAATTTGTAACGTTGTAAATAAAATTTTTAAATATTTGATAACATCAATGAGGTTCAAACTCAAATTGTTTGTCCTCAACAACTCAAGTTCAAGTTATACTAACTTGAAAAGTCAAAGCTCCAGCTCGATTATTTGTTGTATAAGGTTTTTTTTTTTTTAAATAAATATTGACACTTCAATACTGGCAAATAAAGAAGATGTTTGGGGATCGAGTTTGTTGTATAAGTGTAAGCATAATTTCTTAAGAATTAAAATTTACCTCACATTTATTTAATTAGTAGTATTTATTTGGCCACATTCAGGTTTATTTGATGTTATATGAAATAAGTAAATGACAATGTATCCAAATTCGTAGTTATAATTTCATAGTCCACCATTTTATTATTTAATTAGTCTGATAAAATCGGGAAAACTCAGGCCCAGACCCCACTCTCCAAACTTATTTAAGGTCAAAGCCCCACCTTCTTAAATGTTAGAGTATAGGCCCTATGAATTAGAGAAGTTAAACAAAAACTAAACAAACAACTTAATTAAGACAAATGTGAGAAACTACTGAAATACCCTTGTGTGTGAGAAAATACACAAATACCCCAAAAAGCCCTAAACTCCAAAAACTCCCTCCAACGTCTCTCCCTCTCCATTCGATCGCATTCTCCCGACAAGCAAGCAAGGAGCTCGAGCAAGCACTGTAGCAGGGCCGAGCTTTGGAAGCAAACGGCGTCCGCGACTGTTCAACGACGGCGCGGCGGAGAAGACATTGTGAAGAAAAAATTGTAAGGTGTGAACATGAGAGATAGGGCTTATTTATTGATCGGTCTGTGGATAATTTTTGTTATTCTTGAAGAGGGTAACTAACATGGAATGTTGTACAATGTCAAGAAAAGTGGTGTTTTTTGTGAAAGGAACAATGTTTGTATATTGTTTTGGTCAGTAGAAGGCACAATGATTTGTTTTGTTTTTGAATATTTAGAGTCTCTGTATATTTAATGTTATAGGCAAAATCGTTTCATTTGATGATTAGAGGTTTAGGTGTGGTCATTGTAAGAAGGAATTTAGTTGTAGTGAGCATTGTGGATGGTTTTAAGCATTACAGGGATGTGTAGGAATGTATGTGCATGAGTTTTGTACGTATTTTTGGATTGATTTTAATACTGTTTTCCTCGTAGGTGCGAAAGACAATGAGTAATGGTGGGGTTCAAGAGGGAAGCAGTAGTAGCTTTAGCTTGCTAGTAATTTGTCAATATAATCAGGAGAAGCACCCATTATGCTTCACGAATCACACAACCGTGGCAGAGGTGCACAAACAAATGATGGATAGATGGCCTGAATTCGATCCTATGTTAAACATTTTGGAGTACGAAGCTCCTGGGGACAAGCTCCCGGTACGGATCACAAGTGATACAGATATAAAGTTGATGTTGTGGTATCACATGTGCTAGAATGTACACATGTGCAATGTGCACGTCGTATCGAACATGGTGGTGCACAATAGAAGGTATGACACAATGTTCAATGTTGTATTTTGATTGGCCATGAATCTGGTTAAAATGTGTAATGAGATAATTTGAAAAAAATGCAGGGTGAACGATGTACAGGAGTGGTCAAGCGAGAACCAATTGTTAGTGGTACGGACAGACCAAGAGGCACTGGGGGGCGCTCCGGTGGCATTGTGCGTATCTCGGGTGTAGGACAAACATTCGATAGTGTTGGTAACTTTCGTGAAGTGTTGCGGTCGTATTGTATCGCAACAAAAAAAGGATTTAGATACGTGAAGAATGCCAAGGATAAGGTGATTGTGAGATGTACAGTTGAAGAGTGTGGATGGCGGATTTACGCAGCCTTCAATACCTCGGATGATACATTTGCCATCCGGAATTGCAAGCTTCATCACACATGTGGTGTCGACCGCATCAGAAGTAAAAGTCATCCAAAGGCGAATTCTAAGTGGGTTGCAAGTAGGATTCGTGATAGAGTTAGACACACCCCGGATTATAGTGCTAGAGAAGCCATAGCCGATATACAAATTGAATTTGCGGTTGATATACCCTACCATAGAGCATGGTTGGGGAAAGAGATTGCGCTAAGAGAGATCCATGGAACGGACGAAAAATCATTTGCCAAACTTAGGCCCATGTTAGAATCATTGATTACCTCGAACCCTGGCACTATAGCCGACTTGGAAATATTTCCGGACACATTGAAATTCCACCGTGTGTTTATTTGCATGGGCGCCTGCATGCGGGGATTCATGAGGGGCTGTCGTCCGATATTATTTCTTGATGGTACTCATCTCAAGTCAAAGTGGAAAGGAACAATGCTAACGGCCATTGGGCAAGACGCGAACAACGGCATATTCACATTAGCTTTCGCCGGTACGTATGTTTTGTGTTGGTAATTGATTGGGGATATTATACTTTTGTTGTGTATGCATGAATGAACCCTTAACGCTTAACTATTTTGTGGTAGTTGTTGATGCCGAGACGGACTTTAGCTGGGGATGGTTCTGTCGAAAGCTATGTGGTGCAATTGAAGCCCAAGACGCGAATTTCCCTTTCGAGAGTCTGGTTTTGTATACAGATAGACACGCTGGGCTTCTCAATGCCGTGCGTGATGTGTTCCCCCGCTGTGCCCACTCGATATGTCTCCGACATTTGATCGACAATTTTCGAACTGACGTAAGTATGCCGCCGTATTTTTATTAATGTGTTGAAGGAGTCGTAGTGATGCTTGATCGAACCGTTTATCTTATGGTATTATGTTTCCAAATGCAACAGGTGCTGACGAAACATCCCTTATACCGTAAGACTAAATGGTGCAATATTTTTCATCTCGCTGCGAACGCTCTCACCGCATCCGAGTACGAAAAATACATAAAGAAAATCGTGGATGCATTCGGGAACGATGCTAAGGAATTCATAGCACGTTCGAAACCGGAAAGGTGGGCAAATGCATTTTTCCCGGGAATGAGGTGGGGCGCAATGAACAACAATTTAGCGGAGAGTTGGAATAAGTGGGCGAAAGCTGCTAGGTGGCTACCACCCGCTGCTATGGTGGATATGCTTAGATTGCAAGTGATGACAATGATGGACAATAGAAGGACAGAAGCATCGGGAATGGGCACGAACGTTTGCCCTAGAATTGAGGAGATTCTTCAATTAAATTTCGACAAGTTGAGGGCATTGTCATGCACTAGATCAATGCCGGGTCTGTATGAGGTTCGGGAGGGATTGTCGAGGATGGTGATTGACCTCAACAAACGTGAATGCTCGTGTAGAGAATGGCAAGTGACCGGTATTCCTTGTCCCCATGCCTTGGTATGCATTATGGACAGTCGCTTCTCCCCATATGACTATGTGGACCAATACTATAGTGTTCACATGTACCGTAAGGCATACGAAGGGGCCATTTTCCCAATTTGTGCCATACACGAGGAACCACCCGAGGATGTGCCGATCGAGACGATACGACCCCCAGATGTGCGATCATAGCCTGGCCGAAGGAAAACCAAGCGAATCCCATCCCAAGTTGTTGGGAGTAAGAATAAATGTAGTTTATGTTCAATTTCCAGACATAACAAAAAGACATGCAAAAATGCTCGAGTGGGGCTGTAGTTTAGTTTGGTTTATGTTATTTTTTGCTGATGACTCTGTTGGTAAACTTGTAATCGTTGAAGTTATTTCGTACTATGGCACTTGGATGGTAGTTTATTATTATGCCTTGAATCAATGATGCACCTTAATTAGGTCTTGTAGGTTTCTTGTGATGCATTAGGTTACCAACTGTGACAACTTTATTTGAAGCCATTTGGTAAGCTATTTGAAAGATACTTGGTAAAAAGAAGTGCATTAGTTGGTAATTCTAAGCAGAATACATGGTAAAAATTAAAGCAGGAA
Source organism: Hygrophila difformis (assembly GCA_030278955.1). Classification (NCBI taxonomy): domain Eukaryota; kingdom Viridiplantae; phylum Streptophyta; class Magnoliopsida; order Lamiales; family Acanthaceae; genus Hygrophila; species Hygrophila difformis. Next base: position 6,380,835 of record JAOANR010000010.1, read on the forward strand.
CATGTCACGGTCAATGGACGGTCCCCCCAGAACCGTCCCTGACATTCACCCAGTCCTGGAAATTGTAACGGTGTATGGACGGTGCTTGCATACCGTCCTACTGCCGTGGCAGAAATACTGAACAAACAGATGAGGTGGGACGGTTCTTGGACGGTTCACGAAAACCGTCCCGTGGCCGTTGGTGGCCTGCTGCCTAATACAGGATGTTGTGGACGGTCCTTGGCTACATGGGACGGACCGTCCATGAAACGTCCAAGGTTTGCAGGAAACAGAGTGTGGTGGGACGGACCTTGTGAGGACGGCTCGGATGTAGTTGGTAAACAAGACAGACGAACATGGTAACCAATACAACCCTGACTTGGTAAATCACATACTTCAACACTTGGTAAGCGGACACACATGAGTTTGGTATGAACATTCACAACAACTTGGTAAGCGGAATACCAGTGACCTGGTAAACAACGTACTACCCAAATGATAGATCATGATAACAGAGTTGGTAAATCGTATTCAAACTCTCTTGGTAAACCTGATAGTAATAATCTCGGTATTTCTTATACTAATGGACATGGTAAACATCATACCATAAACTTGGTAAATGAATAAAGTATCAATTTAATTAATTAAATTTACTTTTTTTCTATATGTCATTTAATGTAATATATTTGAGCTTGGAAATAGTATGTGTATTACCGTGATATAAGAGTGTTTTCATTTATATAGTATGTGTATTACACATTTGAATTAGGGTTTAGGGTTTAGGATCCAATTAGGGTTTAGGGTTTAGGGTTTAGGGTTTTAGGATCCAATTAGGGTTTAGGGTTTAGGATCCAATTAGTATGTGTATTACACATTACCGTGACGATACAATGTGCACAAAGAAGAACGATCCAATTAGGGTTTAGGGTTAGGATCCCGATCTTAAGCAACGTTTATTTTAACCATAATATGTATATTCGATCACGGGTGTACCAAGTTATCAACCGATGTCATTGTTTTCATATCTTAAGTCGTTGCCATGATTCGAAAAGTATTTTATTTTGTTGGAATGATCCGTATTCGTTCATATCTTCAAATCGGATGAATTTGGTGCGTGATTGTCTATCAAGATTACATACCAATTGAATGTGACCAACCTAATAGTATATTACTTGAAAGACCTCAGTTCGAATACGGAAGATATTCCTCATTTAGTGTTGATTTATCTAAGTTATATTGCCACGAGCTTACCCTAAACCCTATATTGCCAAGAGCTCATATATTGTCGAAGCAATGTATCATTGTTTGATGGCACAACAAAAAATTATTACGGACAGTCATATTCTGTTAATTGGTAAGTAAACGTTTATACGTTGGTAACCAGTAACAAGTAAAGATGGTAAAGTATCTCAACGTGTTGGTAAAGCCTAATGAATGACTTGGTAAAGTATAAATGGAAGGAGTGAGGGAGTGTAGGATGGTAGAGCGGACGGTTGCTATGGAACGTCCGTGGACCATCCATCTAAAGTTGCGAATTTGTTGGTAACGGATTGGACTTTTACCTGGTAAATGTAGTGCATATAAATGGTAAGTAATTTTTGTGCATTTAATTATGTATTCTTAATATTACTAAAAATATTATTTAGGCTTATTGAAGCTTATTTTGTACATGGTAAGTGTTTATACCTAAAGGTGGTAAATTTATTTGTCAAACCACTCAATCTTCCATTGACCAATTTAAGCCAAGCCCTAGGAGGTGGTTATTTTTCTTTCACACACGGTTTTCTACCCAATCTTCGACCACCCTTCCTCCAAAATCGGGCGCAGCCTTCACCATTTTCCTCCTTCCAACAAATCGAGCATCCAAGTTCGAAGAAGGTATGGGAATTTGTTTTTTTAACTTCTCCCGCTCGAGGACACCATTGGCGTGCATTATCTTTGTTTTTTCGGTTTCGTTTTTGAATTGTTAATCGGGTTACAATATCGGAAATGGGTAGTTCACAAGCAAATGCATATTGGGTTATATGTTTCTTTTGGTTATTTGATAAATGTATATCTTTGTTATTGTGCACATATGGTGTTCGATCAAATGTCTAGTTGATTTATAACGTTATTTTTATAAATTGTAGTTGCAATGGTTCTACTTCAAACACTGTTGTGTTTTGCTTGGTTGATGGTCCCCAAGCGTAATCGACGAGGTAGTGATGATGGCAAGGGATCTGATTGACAAACAACTAGGATGGGATTGAAACCACAGCACCCACCAGGCAGACTTAACAAGAAAAACTCTTGACTGATGCCGGGCAAGAAAGATACTACACGATGCACGCACAACGAGCATATGTGGGTGAACGGGCTTATAGTGTGGAGCATCTGGAGGATGATAGAGTGGCACCACTCGTGGATCGTTGGGCTTGGGAGTCACTGGCAGTCCATCCGGAGGGAGATGCACCAATTGATCTAGCATTAGAAGTGTACGCCAATATTAAGGATTCAGATGGCATGGAGGCAGTCTTCGTTCGTGGCAAACGGGTTGATTTCTCAACGGCTGCCATCAACGAGCACCTGGGTATACCAAACGAAGGGCTTATCCGGATACCCCCAGACGAAGTGCCTCTCGTGCCAAATTGGGCTGCACTATGCACGGATAGTGAAATTCTATTGAATCCTAAAAACAACAAAGAACTCCGGACGAAGTGCTTGGATCCTCATTGGAAGTTCGTGGCAAGTGTTTGGAACGGTCGTATTAGACCAACTGTCCGTGAGAATTTTGTGACCAGCGAAGCGTTCAACTTGATTCATCATTTGGCATTTGGAGGCACGATTAACGTAGGGTCATTGATCAAACAACACATGAAAGAGATAGCACGAAACGATGGACTTGCCATTACTCATATCCATTTGATTTGGCGCATGTGTGTGGAAGCTGGTGTTCTAGTGAGCCAATCCGAAGAGAGGCTACCACCAATGGGCGCGTTCAAGGTGCACAAGTTTGCTGAGCGTCGTGCATTGGTCCAGAGTGGGAGGGCTAGTCGTGCTACGATAAATGAGATGGAGGACGGGGGCTTGATTCTCATTGTCCCACGGGTGTATCCACCGACGCCACCACAACCTCCACCGGCGGAAGCACAACAACGCGAAGGTCAACAAGATGGCATGGATGCGGATGTACCAGCCCTAATGCCCCCCCACCATGGTGCAATTGTTTGACAACCTTCGTGTTCAGATTGATGGGAGGTTTGACCAGGTACAAGCTCACTTTGACAACCGCCTCAATGAGATGCACACAACTTGGGATGGCCGAATGAATCAAGTGGAGCAGGACATCCGAGAAATTGGGCATTGCATGTGGCGTAACGATCCTTCGTCCCCAGATCTGACCCGATTCCGCCCTCCAGAGTAGTATGTCGCTGTTTTTTATATTGTATCTGGATCGTTGGGCTATTTTCTACTTCTAGTGCGGATATTATAATCAAAACATCATGTATTAATTAATGATGTAAAACATTATCAACTATGTGAAGCTTGTTTTTTACACTTATAATCAAAATGTTTATACACTTATGCATAGGGAAGGTAGAGTGTAATCAGCGTCCGGAGAACGTCCATACTGATTTGACCAATGCAGGGGGCTTTGGACGGTCACAGGACGGCCCCTTGAAACCGTCCTTTACACTACCAGGACCGTCCTGGCAATTCTAATTGCATTACACGGTATATTGGACGGTTCTCTCGACCGTCCTTACACTCACCTAGCTTCGCAAAATTGTACTACCAAATTATGTGTAATAGATTTACCAAGGTGGTCAACCATTCACTTACCAAGATTCAAATGTTTCTTACCAAATGCTGTTTTTCATATCTTACCAAGGTATTGAAGATCATACTTACCAAGATTGGGGCTTGATTTACCAACTCTACCAGCGTGAACCATTCAGGGTGAACCATTACTTACCAGGATTCATAACAGCGTTTACCAAGTTTGACTATACAACTTACCAATTTATGATAGTCTAGACATACTATGTTCTGTGTAGGATTTTACCAATGTCGTGAACATCATACTTACAATGATTGGGGGTATTCGACTTACCAACTTTAACTATAGAACTTACAATATCATACTTACCAAATTATTTGAATGATCTTTACCAAGCATTTGAAAATCATACTTACCAAGTTCTTAGAAAAATTATCAAGTTTCAGGGTTAACCATTCACTTACCAAGATGCATAACATAGTTTACCAACATTTAATATACCACTTACCAATTTATGAAATTCTAGACATACCAAGTTCTGTGTATGTGTTTTACCAATGTCGTGAAAATCATGCTTACCAAGACTGGAAATCTGACTTACCTACTTTAACTATAGTACTTGCTAACATTTTCAATATATAGCTTACCAAGTTATCTGAAAGATCTTACCAAGGTATTGAAAATCGTACTTACCAAGTTCTTAGTGCGATTACCAAGTATCTGGGTGAACCATTCACTTACCAAGATTGATAACAGAGTTTACGAATGTTAACAATACCACTTACCAATTTATGAAATGCTAGACATACCAAGTTCTGTGTATGTGGTTTACCAATGTCCTGAAGATCATGCTTACCAAGAGTGTAAATACGTTTTACCCACTTTAACTATTGAACTTACCAACGTGTATAAAATTATACTTACCACATTATTCGAATGATCTTTACCAAGCATTCGAAAATCATACTTACCAAGTTCTTAGAAAAATTACCAAGTTTCAGGGTTAACCATTCACTTACCAAGATTCATGACATAGTTTACCAACCTTTAATATACCACTTACCAATTTATGAAAATTCCAGACATACCAAGTTCTGTGTATGTGTTTTATCAATGTCCTGAAAATCATGCTTACCAAGACTGGAAATCTGACTTACCTACTTTAACTATAGTACTTGCTAACATTTTCAATATACAGCTTACCAAGTTATCTGAAAGATCTTACCGAGTTATTGAAAATTGTACTTACCAAGTTCTTAGTGCGATTACCAAGTATCTGGGTGAACCATTCACTTACCAAGATTGATAACAGAGTTTACGAATGTTAACAATACCACTTACCAATTTATGAAATGCTAGACATACCAAGTTCTGTGTATGTGGTTTACCAATGTCCTGAAGATAATGCTTACCAAGAGTGTAAATATGTTTTACCCACTTTAACTATTGAACTTACCAACGTGTATAAAATTATACTTACCACATTATTCGAATGATCTTTACCAAGCATTTGAAAATCATACTTACCAAGTTCTTAGAAAAATTACCAAGTTTCAGGGTTAACCATTCACTTACCAAGATTCATGACATAGTTTACCAACCTTTAATATACCACTTACCAATTTATGAAAATTCCAGACATACCAAGTTCTGTGTATGTGTTTTACCAATGTCCTGAAAATCATGCTTACCAAGACTGGAAATTTGACTTACCTACTTTAACTATAGTACTTGCTAACATTTTCAATATACAGCTTACCAAGTTATCTGAAAGATCTTACCAAGTTATTGAAAATCGTACTTACCAAGTTCTTAGTGCGATTACCAAGTATCTGGGTGAACCATTCACTTACCAAGATTGATAACAGAGTTTACGAATGTTAACAATACCACTTACCAATTTATGAAATGCTAGACATACCAAGTTCTGTATATGTGGTTTACCAATGTCATAAAGATCATGCTTACCAAGAGTGTAAATATGTTTTACCCACTTTAACTATTGAACTTACCAACGTGTATAAAATTATACTTACCACATTATTCGAATGATCTTTACCAAGCATTTGAAAATCATATTTACCAAGTTCTTAGAAAAATTACCAAGTTTCAGGGTTAACCATTCACTTACCAAGATTCATGACATAGTTTACCAACCTTTAATATACCACTTACCAATTTATGAAAATTCCAGACATACCAAGTTCTGTGTATGTGTTTTACTAATGTCCTGAAAATCATGCTTACCAAGACTGGAAATTTGACTTACCTACTTTAACTATAGTACTTGCTAACATTTTCAATATACAGCTTACCAAGTTATCTGAAAGATCTTACCAAGTTATTGAAAATCGTACTTACCAAGTTCTTAGTGCGATTACCAAGTATCTGGGTGAACCATTCACTTACCAAGATTGATAACAGAGTTTACGAATGTTAACAATACCACTTACCAATTTATGAAATTCTAGACATACCAAGTTCTGTGTATGTCTTTTACCAATGTCCTGAATATCATGCTTACCAAGACTGGAAATTTGACTTACGAAGTTCAACCATAGAACGTACCAACGTTTGTAGTATTATACTTACCAAATTAAGTGAATGATCTTTACCAAGCATTTGGAAGCGGACGTGTGTGGTGAACCGTCCAGCACCCGTGGAGCCACCTTCTGCCGCATGCAGATTGGAAGCGGACGGTCGGACGACGGTCTACCAGGACCGTCCGATTTACCGTCGATTCACTTCCTAAGCAGGATGGTCCTGCTGACATTAGGACGGTTCACATGTGACCGTCCTATGACCGTCCGTGCATAGCAGGTTCAAGGATGGTCCTGGTGACATTAGGACGGTCCACAAGTGACCGTCCTATGACCGTATGGGCATAGCAGCCTGAACCTGTCCATTTGGGACGGCCCATTAGGCCGTGCCACAACCGTCCTTCCATTTTTTTTTTTGTTTTTACCATGATTCTCAAGCAATACTTGCTAGCTTAACTAAACCAAATTACCCAGAAACACAATGTCACCTTACCAGCTGCAATAGACAATAAATAATGAGTTTGTCACATAACTCATACACAATTAAACATTCAAATGTATAATTCAACATCGAAGTGGCTCCAAAACATGCCATTTGCACAAGTCAACATCCAAATACATATATGAGCTCCAATTTTTCTAACCAATGATAGCACTTACAAACCCAAATACAGTAATTCTTGTATGCAAAATATGCCAAAAAACAACATCCAAAACACATCAACTAATCAAATCTAGGACCTTGCTCCTAATATCGGTTAGAATTGAATATGCAATATGGGCTCTGAATGCTTGAATGCAAACGGTGTTCGATGCGTGCCAAAATACTGGGTCGCTCCGGGCGTAGCATTCGCTCCACAAACATACAAACACTCCGCAATCCATTGACACATCCCCCTGTTGCCTACAATCCGACTCATTGCATTCGCCGGTCATTTTTATCCCCCCACAGCTCACAGTTTCAAAAAGTTTACCTACCATATTTCAACAAAACACACAAACCAATGACTTGGTTGATCACATGGTAAATATATCATTTCCATAGGAAATAGCAACAGGAATCACCTAGCTTTTATTTTTTATAGAATAACACTTACCAATTTTCTTCGTCGTGCCTTCAGACGTGCATCAGACTTCAGCGAGTTCATGCCATACACATTGCCCTCTTCTACGTCGAGTATCACCATATGCCAGTGAAAGAGGTCCTGATCATTTACCGGGCATACGATGTACCTCAGTTGACTTGCACCCTTGCTCTCATTTATTTTTCGAACCTGATTGGCACAAAATGCGTTCATTTGATTAAGAAATTGCTCGCATTCATTAACTTCCCAATCCATCTTGTTCTGTGGATAGAACTCTTGCATTGTACTCTCTATGTTTGACTGCAACCAAAATGTGAGCACATCAATCAAACGTGTTTTCATATATTTTATAAATTATATTATACACCCAACTAACCGCTGCCAGTGTGCTCAAAAAGACGGCACGGCATGGGAAACTTGCTCGCTTTTGGTAGTCTTCCGATGAAATTAATTCCAAATACGCATCTATGATGGTCCCCTCCAAAGGTTCGTTCGTCAACAGACGTAGCAAATGGTCTGTATACACTGCAGAACCTTCGCCTTCCCATATAGGACTCCTATATTTTCCATTAAAAGCACAGTATCAGAGCCACAAAAACCAACAAAATTTGCATTAATTCCATATAAACATTTATATTGTACAGTTACCTTTTAAACTCGCCATCTATGAAACGATCGAGCAACACCCTTCTCGCCCCATCAACAGTCTCCCGCCCGCTCCAATCCCTTCTCCCCTTATACCCCTCGGCGAAGGCTTCGTCCCCGATGGCGGCTATGTCCAACTCATCCAATAGAATCTATACAATTCAACATTGCTTAATTACAAATAAATTACACGTAACAATCTAACTAACTTACACGTAACAATTTAACTAACTTACCGGATCTTCATCTACCCCCGCCGTCTTTCTCTTTCTCACCCGCCTCCCACTTGTGAAGTCCGGATCTTTCTTTCTCCTACTATCTTTCCTGCTTTGCACGTTCTTAACCAATGATGAGGGCGATTTCTGGCCCGGTCTTTGGATATCCCCCTGTTTTGCATCCGTTTCTTCCTCCAACCCTTCGTTCAACCCTTCATTCCCGTCCAACCCTTGATTGTCCTCCAACCTTTTGTTCAACCCTTCATTCCCGTCCAACCTTTGATTCTCCTTCAACCCTTCGTTCAACCCTTCATTCCCCTCCAACCCTTGACTCTCCTCCAACCCTTCCCTCGCATTCTCGGCTTCCTCATTCAACCCTTCCCTCAACTCCCCAACCGGCACATCCCCAACAATCTTGCTCTTATCAGACTGAATCCCCACATCCACGTCCGTCAGATTACTCAATTGCAATGCATTTGGTAACCCCTCTACAAACTTCGGCTCATTCACCGCATGCTCATGTACCTCCTCCTCCTCAAAATTTCTCTCGTCTACATCCCCCCTCCGAATCCTACAGGAATGTAATACAATTTCTCAGTAACGAAATTAACAAAAGAATCAAATAGTAAAGTCTGATCAAAGTACCGATGGTAGCACCCATGCTGGCTGAAATAGTGTCTTCTCCTCCGCCAATGCGCAAAACCTTGCTACATCATCCCCTATCACCTCCGCCAATTCTTGCCTGCATCCTTCAATCTTGCCGGATCTATCCGCCCATCTTGTAATTCTCGGAAATCTCAAAATATGGATTGGCTTCCCAAACTTAGGAATCCTCTCATACAACCATGCCTACAATTAAATAGGATCACCAACATTCATAGTTTAGTTCCACATCACCAAAATAACAATCACCAATATTAATTGTGGGACAAATAATACTTACCATTAATCCTACCGTGCATCCGTTCACGTATGAAGATTTGCCCTCCACAAAACATTTCATGGACTCAAACAGATAAGAGTACACACACGGACCCCAGGCATACTCCCCCACCTTCGCGCTATCCTCCGCATAATGCCATAGGTACTTGGGAGTTGTGTACCCAGTGTTGGGAAATAGGAGGCAGTTAAACACAAGTAAGACATAGATGCTCGCGTACTCCTCAGGGCTACATCGCTCTATCCCCTCCCTTGCTCCTGCCCAGTCCCGTATGGCCTTTGCCATTTCATTTCGCTTCACATCTGCACACCTTCCATCGAAGAACTTTTTCGATAACTTAGGCTCGTCCTCTAACCTCTTTTCGATATAATGTCCTACGTGCCTCAACCCAAGCACGCAAGACAACTCCTTGGCCTTGAACTCCACACTTATACCGTTCCCCACTAAAAATCTCCTTCTCTCTGGTTCAAATGATTCAAGAACTGCTAGCAAACGAGCTTGATAAGCATTTTCCTTGCATACCTTTCTTAAATGCCTAAATCCCGTGGCCTCTATGGCTTCTATTTGTCTTTGAGACCATCGGACCTCCACCTCATCAAAAAGCTCCCGTAGAAACTTTGCAGAACACCGGGGTGCTTGCATCTTACTCTCCTTCGCCGCACCTGTAAAAACCGGTTTAGATGATCAATTACCATTCACTGTAAACAACCTCCTAACGTTGCATTCAACCACGTATATAACACTAATAACTTAAACATTAATATTTTCCACCATACTATCCATACTAACATTTCATCGAACGCAATGTGATCAATTTCACAAGTTTCATCAAAAGGATTACCCACACAAGACAACATCTACATATCACAGTACATTGCCACAAAAACAACTCAATGATCAATTCCAAAGATTATTTACATCACACCTTATGCATAAACCTAACTTAATGTATGCCATACCCTAATTTCATCTTTAACCAACAATACCACAAAAATAAGAGCTTACCCGGTTCGCTTGGCTCACCCCCTTCCAAAGGCTTGTGCTTCTTTTTGGGTGACATTACTTCTCAATGCCTCTTTTTCCACTTCCTCCACTAGGGTTCGGTCCTCAATTGCCTTCAACACCTTCCAAATCCTCCGCCTACTCTATGGGTTCGGCCGTTTTCCCCTTTCTAAACCTAATGGATTAAAGACCTAGCGCTTCCAGGAGTCCATACGTCGCGCGTCGTACTCCTTCTTTTCCTTTCAATTTCTGTTTCGATCGCGTTTCTTCCCTTGGATGGATAGTCGGTCGGTTCTCTTCGGTGGTTGTCTCCCGCTCTCTGCTTCGGTGGTGATTCTTAGTTTGAATTAGGAGTGAAGAGGATTAAAAACTTAATGGGATTAGTGTATTTGGGTGGGTATTTTTGTGGAAGTCAATTGTAGAATGGGGCTTAAACTATAAGGGAATGAGGTATGGGGCGTAAAGTCTAATAAAGTTTTGTGGAAAGGAAGTGGGCTCTAATTTTCCGGATAAAATCACAGTCCAGAGTGAGATAATGATACAGTGAGCGAGCATATCCAAATACAATTTGAATGTCCGATATTTCACATAGGAAAAAATGATAAATATGTCCTTTTTCTTTTCAAAAAATTCAAATCAGTCATTTTTCTATTTTATTACCAAAACAGTCCTCTACAAATGCTAATTATGTCCAAGTCAGTCATTTTTTCACTAATTATATTCTAATTGCTGACGTGGCAAGGGTTTTAATTTAAACCTGATGTGTGCATAATATTAGTCATTTTTCTTTTATCTTTTGTCAATTCAGTCCTAACCTTTTGTTTTGTTCTATTTAGTCCTCTACTCCAATCCTCATTTTTATATTAGTTGGCCTCCAACCTTTCAAATTATTTCATTTTAGGTCCAAAACTTTAAATTTTTTTATTATTACTAATACATTTATCAAATAAATGCCCAACATACTTCCGTAAATAAAATTAAATACCAAACCTCATACATTGGGTTTGACCGCCTTGTTACCGGGTATTCGAAGTTCCGAATTTTACGGACTCTCTCTAACCACCCGACCGTAACGATGGTTCATTGGTTCTGGTTTCTTTCAGCAACAATCAGCACAATCATACTTTGTGGACAATAAAATTCAGGCTATTTTTTAATATTTTTAATAATATTAATATTTTTTCAATAAAACCAAGGCTTCCTGTATCCATAACCTTCCAAAAATTCAAGTTAAATCATTTACTCAAATATTGTTACATCCTAAGATAGGACGCAAAGTAAGATTCTGTTGATTGTTACTGAAGGAAACCAAAACCAATGAACCATCGGTTGCGGTCGAGTGGTTATTAGAGAGAGTCCGTAAAATTCCGGTACTTGAAAGACCCGATAACAAAGCAGTCAAACCCAATATATGAGGTTTGGTGTTTAATTTTATTTATGGAAGTATGTTGTGCATTTATTTGATAAATGAATTAGTAATAATAAAAAATTTAAGGTTCTGGGCCTAAAATGAAATAATTTGAAAGGTTTGAAGCCATTTAATATAAAAATGAGTGATTGGGGTAGAAGACTAAATAGAACAAAATAAAAGTTTAAGACTGAATTGGCAAAAGATAAAAGAAAAAGGACTAATATTATGCAAACGTGTAGGTTTAAATTAAAACCCTTGCCACGTCAGCAATTAGAATATAATTAGTGAAAAAATGACTGATTTGGATATAATTAGCATTTGTAGAGGACTGTTTTGAAAATAAAATAGAAAAAAGAATGATTTGGATTTTTGGAAAAGAAAAGGGACCTATTTGTTCTTTTTTCCCCACAAATATGCCGATTTATCTTTCCTTTTGTTTTTTTAATAAAATTCCCCCATTTATGTAAGAAATGCCTAACGAATAAATAAAATAAAAATACTGAAGAAATATAAAGCAAGAGAAAATATGTGGATTGAACTTCAAACTTTTTTTTTTTTTTTTAAATGCGTGATGTTGAATTATCAAAGAAAAAAAATTATTTCCTTGCATATAGATTAAAAAAAAAAAAATACAAACCAATTGTAAGAGGGGCTTACAATGACGACAAATTGGCTGTTTACCAGTCAATTGATGATATCATCGAGAAAAGTAGGACTTAATAATGAGGACAATATTAATACTATATAATTTAAAAAATGTGAACAATAATTGACAGATAATACATTTAATAGGGAAATAAACCATGCCTTGTCTTTAATATTTGCAACTTGCACTTGTGTGCATTTAACTACTCATTCGAAAGGTAGCGGCCTTCACATCCCTTCTAGAATCTTGATTCATTCATACATCAAAATCTCCTGGTCCTATCCACCATGCCAATAAATACAATAAATCAAAACAAATTAATAATCACAATAATAGCAATAAATTAATGATAATAATAATATAACTCCTATTTATCCAATAAGGAGGAAGTGGTTGTTAAGTGCAATCAAATGCTGTTCATGCAGGCTGTCCTGCCTGGCTGGCTCATACAGGTATTAATGTCCAATGGTTATTTTCTATAGGCGTTTGGTATGCTAATGGGAACCAATTGCTTGATTTTGCAAGACTTTGGACTTTGAAAATTCAAACATTTTTTAAAGAATAATTCTGGCACTGCTTCTGGGGTCTCAAAAATGGGGAAATACTGGAAAAAAAAAAAAGAAAAAAACACAACTTGGAGAGATATCACAAAGCAAACCTACTATGCTACTCTTACCATGAAACTCCAACTTTGTAGTTCTGTTGAATTGAATTATCAAAAGATATTACTGACTACAAAGTCAAAAATACAAATAATGACACAATCAATACAACCTGGTGAGATCATCAAAGTAAGCTGCAGCACAACTCCATGGCACCCGCTGAGGGCATCAACTTCTGTGGTGGGGTGTCCTTCATGGTTCATACAACCCTTGAAGGGCAAAACAGCTGATTTCTCAAAACAACTCATACATTTTACTTCATAATATGATCTAAGGTAACTTTCCCTTTATTGAGAGCAAAACAGTGAAACATTGTCTTGAAAAAAAGTAGAAAACATAAATGTAAATTTGGTGTTCTAAATTTCTGATGTTGAAAAATCCCATACTCTATTTGATATGAATATGTAACAGCAGATATCATGTTGCCCTCAGTGACTGTAAAATTACACGATCACAGGGTTATGCACCCTCTGGTGATCCCAAGTTCCAACAAAGCCAGTCCCCCATCATAATTACCACCACTAAGATAGTGGTTAGTAACAACAGCAGCAACAGTATTGACAGTATTATGCAATACTGGTAGCAAAAGGAGGAGGAGGAAGAAGAAGAAGAAGAAGAAGAAGAAGAAGAGTGGCAATGGTGATGCAGGAGGCAAAAGATGGAACCAAAAAGGTATCTTAAACAAAGATTCCACATCATTGGGCATTGTAAGCATATAAACAGATGATAGTTGGTATTCTCTATAATGGAAAATTTGAAATCTTGATTCCTACATCATAAATCATAAATAACATTAAAACTAACACCAACCAGTAGTTAGGCTCCTGCCATACCATGCCCAGCACTCCACAGTACACTACTACAGTCACTCACCAGGCAGCTAAATATATAATTAAACATAATAAAAGATGTTCAATATTCGCTTGATGATCAACTGACAGAGTGAATCGACAGTTCACAGCTTTGAAAGGGTAATGACATACTATTATATAGAAACCCATAGAACTGTTCCAAGCTCAAGGCATTTTCATCACTAATCTAACCCTTTGTAAAAAAATGCATTCTAACAGAAACAATAGCCAAAAGTAAGCAATTGGAAAGCACGTAATTGGGCATTGACATGAATCAAGTTGCACAAGTTCAATTCACGACAAATTGCAAAAACCTAAAACGATCAAATCACTAAGAAATAGACTAAAAATGTGTTTTAATAACAACCCCTAACTAAATAAAAGTGAAATAAAACAAGAAGCCCTCAGATCTCATAGCTTTTAACAAATCACAAGCGGCCAAAAACACTGATGGATATATTCATCGCATGCCTTTGTACACCACCAAGAACCAGTGAATGTGTGTGCTTACGGTGTAAATGTTGAGAAATGCGGATAATGCGAAAAGTAGTGGTGGAGGTGGAGGTGGAGGCGGATAGTTCCGGTAATGCACAAAGGCCAGCGATGAATCTACAGCCACCATGGCACTTCAATGCATTAGGTTTTTCCATCATCGGGCAAAATCAATAAACAAAATCAAAAGAATCTGCTCAAACAAAACAAAAGCACAAACGCCCAAACTCGCACATAATGCGTCGCCGAGAACTGAATTACAGTTCAGGCAAATTATAGAATTGCTTTAGCTAGGGTTTTTATTCTAGGGTAAAAATCAGGTTTTATAGTGAACATGTTGTGGGTGGCTGAGTTTAATACCCTGAGTTTTTAATTGGGCCGGCTTGATGATACAGAAAGGCTGACCCAATAAAGATTTATTATGAAGCCCAAAATAAGGATATACGGAGTATATATATATATATGTACTCCTAACGGTGTGTTTGGTTGGAGGTATCTTGGATGCTGGGAATGTGATTGCTGGGAATATAAGATTACTGGGAATATGAGATGGCCGGGAATCTTAATTTTTGGTGTTTTAAGATTATTGCGTTTGGTTAGATTGAGAATCTCAGATTTCAATTTCTAATTAATTTACTATAATGTCCTTGAATTTTAATTTATAAATATGTCATTTTGCTACAAAATATTGATAATATTTAAACCAATTTATTTTTAAAAATATAGAAAATTCTGTATATAATTTATTGTATGATAATTAGTAATTTAATGTAACAAAAATCTTATTATTTTTATTTTGTATATAAAAGATAAATAAATTTTAAGCAAATATGATAATATTTATTTTAAAATATGTTTGAATATTTTACAAAATTTCAATTGATTTTTAAAATTAAATTTCAAATATTTATCATTTTTAAATACAAATATCTAAATTTATCAAATAAAAAGAAGTATAAAAAATAAGGGTATAAAAGACAAATAGTATCAAAGTAGGAAAAATTGAGGTGGTAATCTAAGATTACCTGCCTCTTGGGTGGGAATGTGACTCCCACACAAAACCCCTACGGGGCGTTTGGTTGGGGGTATTTTGGATGCCCCCTGTGAATGTTGTGCAGGGAATGATACATTCCCACGTTTGGTTGGGGTAATCTTTTAGCAAGGAATCTTAGATTCCCAACCAAGTGGGAATGTTGGCTAAAATTCATGGGAATGTGATTCCCTTTTGTAAGCCAGGTAATCTTAGATTACCGGGCATCTTCCACTTCATCTTACATTAAATTGGCTTTTTTACCCTTTAAATTTTAAAACCTTACACTCGCATCCTTCTATGAAAGTATCTGCACGGAATTCGTTTGGCATGGGCTTTTTTGTTTGACTTTTAATTTGGTATAATAAAAATTCATTGATTGTTTAATTTATTTTTATTCTTTTTTATGATCCTAGGGTTTTTGAACACTTTCGATACATTTCACTTTATATAGTTTGCACATTCTATAAAATTGCAACAAACAAGTAGATTTAACTCATTCCAATGTATAATTATCTTTCAAAAGAATGCAATATATGATAATTTACGAAATGAGAATTTACAGAGAATGCGGAGAGATTTTATTATAAATGACGAAATATTAAATTAATGAGAAATAAGCTTCATAGAACTATTAAATAATAATTTTGAATTAAGGGCATTATAGTCTATATATGTGATGTAGACATCTAAGATTCCCAATCCAACCAAACACAGTAATCTTAAAATACCAAAAAATAAGATTCACAGCAATCTGACATTCTCAGCAATCACATTCTCACTGGCAATCCAAGATCCCTCCAACCAAACGGACCGCTAACATTCCCACCGATGTGGGAATGTGACATTCCTACGTGAAAGATGCCGCGAACCAAACGCAGACATATCACATTCCCTAGCCAAGATTCCTAGTGGGAATCTTGAATACCCCGAACCAAACGCCCTAAAAGAAATGCTAACTGGAAGAGTATAATACTTTTACTGTTTTACTTTTACCATTTAATTTGTTTTGGAGTAAGAAGCATAAAAGAATAAACACAATCATTTTTTTTTTTTTGCTTTACAGCCTAACAAGGCTATGAAAAAGGCCAAGGAAGCCGAAATTGAAAAGAAAAGAAAAAAGACAAGTTAACTAGCACGTGGAAACCACGTGCCTGCAAGATCTGCTGATAAAAAGCTACGACATGAGTCCGGAGGGAAAACCTAGGATGTATAGAACACTTCCTCATTTGCACCCAATTTCGCCAAGCAATCCGCAACAGAGTTCTCTTCCCGTAAGATGTGTTGGAACCGGATGGAGTGGAACCGTACCTTAAGCTCATCAATAATGCGAGCTAGATAGAATGCAAGCCAGTGTGAAGGTGATCTAGGCAGGGGCGGATCTAGGGGTAGGCCCGGTGGGGCCTCGGCCCCACCTCAAATTAAAAAAAAAAAATTCTATTACTTTTTTTTATCAATTTTTTTTTTAATTTTTTTTTTACTTAAGATTAAAAAAAAATAGACTCCGGCCCTACCTCCCAAAAAATCCTGGGTCCGCCACTGGATCTAGGAGACTGAAGCAAATGTAGAGTCTGCATAGAATCACACATACAACATACATCATATATGCCACGATCTATAGCCAACTGAAGCCCAAAAAGTATTCCAGCAACCTCGGCATGAATAACCGAAGTATGCCCCAAGTACCCAGAAATTCCACTCAACCAAGTGCCTTTTGTGGATTGCAGTACTGCCCCATATCCAGCTCTATTTGAGGCAGCCTGGAGAGAGCCGTCCGTGTGCAAGAAAACCCCACTCCAATCTCCAATATTCCAAGTAACAAGCCCGGGTTAGTTTATACGGGTTGGCTTCCTGGTAGCCTTTTCGAACAAGCTCTGGAAGTGCATTGGGGAAAAAAATAGTAATTATGATTAAAATTAAACAATAATTAATAGTTTTTAAATTATATTATACTAATATTATACTATTACATTAATTACATTAACTATTAACTATAAATATTAACATTTAACCATAAAGAAAGATAAAGATCTAAAAATCTAAAAATAATAATGATAATGAAAATGAAATTGAAAATAATAATGATAATGATGAACGGATTTTCGTTTTGGTGGAGAAATAAATTAATAAAATCTAATAAGTTCTCTGACTCTCTCCATGCGAAAGATAAGCGGAATAGAAAATGCGAAAGATGACAGAAATTGTGAATGTAATGCAGAGCAAAAACGCTTTGTTCAGTATCCCACATCGGAAGCCACAGTGTAAGTCATGGAAAGATGACCTATATAAACAGAAGAAAGGGCAATGAGCTCCATACTTACCTGGACGGGGTCATTGGCGATCAATAAGGTCCATGGCCTAGGTTAGTGACCTCCATTGCACTTTGGAGGGGTGCTCGCCTAAGGTCGGCCCAAGTGGTCGAGCCTATGTCATAATTTGTGGTAGAGGGGGCCTGCGTCCGCGCGGCCCCTGCCCAATATCAGTTCAAAGTTTTCTATTTCATTGCCTTTGTGGTTGTCATCCCATAGACAGCGTTTGGTGGTTTATGAGTCCTTCCCTCCTGTGGTTCAAAATGTTTTAATATGTTTACTGGCTTATGGGAATAACTTTTGGAATGGTTATATTATTTCAATTGTTCAAATTTCTTCGTGACAAACTCACTGTTGTGCTTGATAAGTGGCTTTCAGTTAGTTGTAATGCACTTTGCCTTGGGTCTACTACTCCTACAATTGTTCCTTGAAGCTGCAATTTCTTTTTGGATTTGAAGCCTTCATTTGGCTTTAAGACAAACTTCCACAAGATTTTCAATTGTATCCCAAATTGACAGACCAGAAGCCTTCGGTTCTGGCATTTAAAGTTGCCGACTTTTTGACTTTAAGACAAGTGTTACTGCCTATAGAACTCCGTTAGTCATTTTTATTGTGGCTTTATGTTTGCTGATTGGCAGTTGGCACCACGTGCAGAAAGAAGGAATTGACCTTTTTTTCTCATCAATTGGTGCTCTGATAATGGCTTTGGCACCAACGTTCATTATCATGATTAATGGGATTTCATCATTTCATTTTCGGAATAGGAATTGGATTAGTGAGATATTCAACCGATATCATTTATTAGATTTATGCTGCCTGTCATTTTCAAACTTGCTATTTTTTATTTTTTTGGAGATTTTATCAGCTTATGGATATGCTTGGGGCTTGGGAGACGACATCTATTTCCACAGGCCATGCATGCTGCTATAATGTACTATATTGCAGAAACTGAGAAACAGCTCCAAGTCAAATAAATGGGCTACTAATTTGCCTTAAAAAGAACTTTTTGTAGTTCTTGGGATGGTGGTACTGGTAAGTGCCTATATGGAATATTCTTTTCTCATGTCTGCATCAGCAAGTTTTACTTTCAATTTAAGATGTTTATAGATTAAAATAAGTGTTGCTGTGGCCTTAAATTTGAATGTTGCACCCCTATGTGTGTTAACCACTAATTGTTCAGTTGTAGCTGGGATATATAACGGGCAGCATTCTGGTGGAAATAGTTGCTGGATTCTTGTTAGAGTCATACAAGGAAAAGGGGATGTGCAGCTTTTGAGAACAGCCATATATAGTTTGTGGCGCCTTGGAGGTGAAGCTATTGGTGATGCAGTGTCAGATGCAACAAATGTCTCAATTCCACTAGGATTCTTCAAGGTTGTGCTCATATTAGTTTTCCTCATCTCTTCTGCAGATGAATTTTTGTGATGTGTAATAGGAAAAAAAACACATGTAGTAAGAATATCATCCCTACAGTTTGCGTACCTTCCTTTTTGCCTTCAATATGTTGCTCCATGGCGTCTAACAAGGCATACCATTTTAAAGGCATTGCTGAGGATGAGTGAGATCAGATGATCACATTTAAAGTCACAAGTGTGTGTAATCCATACGATGTAATGCTAAAAGTCACTGGCAGCAGGTGATCTCTGTGCTGCACTTGGGATCTTACTACTGCTTTGCCGTCGTTGCTTTGCTTGTGTTCTTGTATGTTGGATGTTACCAGGTGAATTATAGATGATAACAAAAAAAAAAAAATCAACGAATTTGTTGCCTACACTCAACCCGCAGCAGCAGAATAATTTTTAAGCAAATATCATATGAAAATTGAAATTAGAAACCTTTACAGTCTAACCAAACCAATAAAAAGAGGTTCTCCACAAAACAACAGGGGATTTCTTTACAAAAATAATACTGTACTATTTTTATTGCAATAATAATGTAATAGTAATAAAACCATTTTAATAGAATTAAAAACAGAGAGCTATTATCATTATTATTATTATTATTATTATTATTATTATTATCCACATTTGCAGAAAAGGAAGATTGGAAAAGTGAAATAAATATGGAAATGCCTGTTCAATTACTGTCCCACATCGTGAAGCTTAGGTAAAAGTCGGGGAAGGAATTGAATATAATCTGAGGTAGGGTGAATGAGCTCCTTACTTACCTGGACGGGTATCATGGGTGATCCCTAAGGCCTATGTGCTGGGTTAGTGACCTCCATTGCACATTGGAGGGGTGCTAGTCCAAGGTCGGCCCAAGTGGTCGAGCCTACGTCATAATTTGTTGTAGAGGGGGCCTGCGTTCGCGCGGCTCCTACCAATTCTAGTCCAAAATTTTTGGGTTTGATGGCCCAGCTTTTATCTACTTATTGTATCTTTTTGGTCCTTTATGCTTTACACGTTAGTTGATATGTGTTTGTTTTCTCAAATATTTGTATCTATTTTGTAACCTTTGGTTAGTATTAATAATTACTAATATAATATAATTAATTTAATGTTATAAAATAGATCATTATTGATTGTTAAAATATCGTACGGTTAAATAACAATATCAGTTAAGATTAATTGTATAGTTTAAAATTATCATTATGGCTTTGTTCATTTAGTGTGATTAGCATTTTTACTTTGATCAATTATTTTATTAAGACTAATTACATGTTTATTTGGAGGGACTAGAATTCTTGATTATATAAGAATATTTAGTAAATAAATAAATTACGAGATAATAATTCCATTAAACTAAGTGGGATTAATTTAATCGATAGAATTAAATTAATCAATTATATCCATTTATTTAAAACCTACATACTATAATAGGAAGCTCTAAAAATTCATTATTAGTTTTTCTTTTCTCTCCTTTTTTTTTTTTTTACCAAACATCCCCTTTCAATACTATGTTTGCTAATTTGAGTTAATCTATTGTATCACCCAAAGAGTAGGCAACCCATTCTGATTTTTGTTATGTGGATAGCGGAACATTTGAGGTCCATACTTTTATTGCCTATGTAATTTTAGTTTAAATAAAAAGGACATGCGTGCTTAAATATAACGATGAACAAAAAAAAAAAATAAATTCACGAACAACCTCAACAAAACTAATCAAGGAATTTGCGTGTATTGTCTTTCCTCTTTCTTTCTGTGTTGTGTTGTGTATGTGCGGGGAGTAGTTAGAGTCCATATCCCTGTAGGTACAGGGGTGATATCTGAGATCATTTGTGATAGCATCATGATTAAGTGATGAGCGATATAGTTTATGACTTTATGTAATGAGTCGGTGATAAAGTGATGGTTAGATGATGGATATGATGGTTTATGTGCTGGTTCAACAATGATATACTTCATCCATTTCTTTTTAAAGGTTATACTTCTCATTTGCATGTATGGCAATGCATATTTTCAATGATTAATAACTCAAATTCGGTATAAGTAAAAATTCTTAAAATTTGATATTTAAAAAGTAGAAATGAGACGAATCCAACAAGATCTCACTTAGCTATATTTTGTCTTCTATAACTATAACAAAAATAGAAGTCAAAGTACTATAATGAAAAGTAAAAAAAGTCAGCACGTAACTGTGAGAAATGAACGGTTACAGCAATACAAAAGAACGTCGAGTCGAGATTGAACTCTTCCCGCAAGACGTTTATGCCCCGGTAGTGCTCCGGCAACGGCAGAACGTCCCCAAAGGTAAAACGACGAACGCCTGAAATGGTTTTCAACAACTGTTGAAATCAAAGTGGGCTTCAACGACTGGGCTTCAACCCTAAAGCCCAATTACCAAGTCCAAGTCCAAGTCCGCGGGGGACGGGACGGGACGGGCGCGCGCGTGTGGGCTTCCCCGCACTTGACCAACCTGCATTAGTTTAATTGATCTAATACACAGAACAATATAAACTAATTCAACTCGTACTGTTTAACCAATGTGGGATGCGCCATCTTTACCCACTCTTTAACAACCATTCAAACACACAAACGCTAGCCGCACTCAATGACCCACTTCGACAACTTATTTCTCACTCACCCGACAATGGTTTTGAGAAAATAGATACACTACGACAATCTACGCGAAATGTAGAATTCGTATACGCTATTTAATTAACCAAATTAAATATCGTCATTACGCAAAAAGGAGCTCAAAACCCCCTTTTTCCAACCGTAACATTTAAAAAAAACGAAGGGAGTAGTAAAAAAGCTTTCAGGATCGATTGTGTGTGGGGCGGGGTATTGTTTAAGAGTTGTTTGATCATCTGGTGGTTTCTTACTCTACAATGTTGCGTGCTGGGCGTGACTGGGTATTGACATGTTTTTATCCTTACGTTCCTTTTTCTCTTCTATACATATCACACACTCGCCACTTTTTTAGACTCTGGAAAATTAAATAGCCACAACAAACAATTCACAAACACGTAATCAACAGTAACTTGGACTTCTCCTCCTCATCATCAACAAGTATGTATGCTCTTTGTAAGTTGTACATTTGAGAAAAAACATTTACAAATTTGAATAATGAAATTATCAAAAAATTTGTGGGTCAATTTATCAATAAGGCGTAATGTGAGTGGTCTTGGTCTCATAAGGCGCCAAATTGGACTTTGTATTTTTCGCCCTCAATACTTTGACCAGTTCCCCGCATAACTCCCTTGTACTCACCGAACAGTCGCTCTGCATCACCAGTAGTACCTTGGTCAATCCGTTGACCCCCGCTACCCTCTCTTGTACCCCCTGGTCACGTGCCAAGCAGCACACGCTCCACAGCACCGTGATCCCGTGCTCCGTCGCCGCACGGGAGCACTTCATCAACCTTCGTACAATCTCCACCGCACATTCCCCGTCCTCTATTATCGCCGCCCTCCCCTCCGTACACGTGGCGATCACTTCTAATATTGACAAAGCCGTATCGATGACTCCACCAACCGTGCGGTTGGAATAGTCCGATAGGATTTTCGCCACCGTGCGAACTATACCTAAACGGATGAGTTCCTTCTTCGCCTGCCGGGAGGTTGAGATCGCCGTTAGGGCGGACAATGAGGCTGCGGCGGCGGACGGGAAGGAGGATAGAAGGTGCAGTTCGTGAAGGATGTCTGATTTTTCGGCGATTTTGCGTTGCGAATCGGGATTCACGGCGATCGTTTCTAGAAGCTTCGCGGATTTGATTTTCGATTCTATGCTTCCTTTTTGTAGAACTGTGATGAAGGATTGTAAGTAATCTCCGCCGCCGTGGTGGAGAATTAGGTGGTTTAGTTTCTCTGCCATTCCGTTAATCGGCGAGATCAAATCCAAAATCTCGACGATCCGTTCGAGAATCCGAATCTCATTAGATTTCGCGAGGAAATCGACGAATTTGGAGGCGGAATCGTTTGCTACAGCGAGGAATTTAAGATTCTCCTCCGAAGATCGCATGAATTCCGTAATTTTAGTCAGAGAATCGGAATCAAACGCACCGTTGGCGACGATTTCAACTGCTCGCCTCCTGGTAATAAGCGTCGGCGGTGGAAAAGCCGGATTGGCGCTGGGGTGAGTGAGCCAGAGGTGAATGAGGCGGCGGAGGGTGAGATTGGGGGTGGTGTGGGTGGAAGGCAAGGTCTGCATGGTCGCCGGACATGTGTTGTGGCCGAGGGCGAGCCACTTTTCAATTGAGCTCCGATCGTAGGTGACGCCGGTGGAGAGACTCACCGGAGATCTCATAACGTCCATAGAAATAGGGCACCGGAAAAGACTGGGTACGCTAACGGACAATTCCTCCCTTCTCCTCTCTTTGGCCATTCTCGACCAATTGAATTTGAATTTTCTTTGATAGCTTAATCAATGGAATTGGAGAAAATGAGGTCTAGGGATCCTTTTATACCAGGAAATAGTCAAAGACTCGCTCAAAGAGGCGTTTGACACGACGTCGTTTTAAAATCAATAGGGAAAAAAAGAAGAAACAATTGCCTCAATCAATTAGAAAATGATTGTTCGTTAAAATAACATAATTTATAAGATATATTCCAAAAATAATTTTTAATAATAAGTCATAGTTTCAATGAAATATTTGAGTATCATTATTATTATGATTAATAGTATTATTATTTTTTTTTGGAGAAGCTGAAGCCTGAAAACAACAAGAAAAGAGAAAAGGAAAAAGAACATAAAGGAAAAAACAAGCAAAAGAAAAACTCTTGCACTAAAATCTTGGGAAACCCACGCCAGATGCATCCGCCGCTAGGTCCCCAAGAACCAAGTCAGGAGGAAACGCCCAGGTGGTGTAGAAATATTCAATGGAAGCTCCAAACTTGGCAAGCCTATCAGCAACACGATTCCCTTCCCGATAAACATGGTAAACAACACATTCCTCAAAGGTACCACGGAGCTCCATAATGCGTGAAATAATAGTAGCGAACTGGTGAAAGGAACTGGAGGAATCAAGCAACTCCAAAACTGCAATTGAGTCAACATAACAGCAAACCTTCCTGATGCCCATTTGCGAGACAAAGGCTAATCCTGCGGCCAGTGCCCAAAGCTCAGCAAACATATTTGAGTGAAGCCCAAGAAAGCCACATCCTCCACCTAGCCAATGACCCGTATCGTCCCTTACCACAAAGCCGAAGCCCGAGTGGCCAGGGTTACCTAAGGCGCTACCATCAGAGTGTAGTATAGTACCATGGCTACCCCGCATATTCCAATGTATTAACCGAAGGGAACGAGTGGAAGGGCCTGTCCTGTTTTGCGCCGAATGCAACTCGGCTGCCAAGTTCCAAATGTCCCGAGTGATCTGCCATACCGATCGGTGCACACCCCGGAATAACCGAGCGTTTCGTTCTAGCCATAAGACCCAAACAGCAGCCAAAAAAATATGCCCATAACATCTGTAAAGTCCAAACATGAAGGTCCGGATGTCTGCCGTAGGAATGGAGCAACAATCAGGTGGAATTGCTATGCGAAGGGAGCGCCAAACCTGCAGAACCCAATCGCAATAGAAGATCCAGTGGCACCAAGTTTCCACTTCCACACCACACTGTTGGCAAAGAGGGGAGGAAGCCAAATGTCTTTTAAACCGAAGGTCATTAACCGGGGCCGCATCATGTCCAAGCAACCATAGGAGTAAACCAATTTTCGCCGGGATGTCCACCTTCCACATCCAACTCCAATTAGTTTCTTTCTCCATATCAGCGAGAAAATGGTAAGCAGACCGAACAGAGTACAACCCAGTCCGGCTGTGTTTCCAAATGAACAAATCATGCACCGAATGATGCAAGGTCGGAGGCGGAGAGCTACAAATAGCTTGTAGCAAGTGAGCTGGGATAGGGGAATAAAGTCTGCTCCAATCCCAAACACCATCAGAAATAACATCCTTCAGACGAAGGTCCAAGTCTTGGCACGCTACATATGGGATCCGAGGCCCGAGTTGACATGATTCATACCATGGCGAGAACCATAGCGAGACATCTCCCTGCCCAACACGTAAGGAGTAACCAGACTTCAAAAGAGGGACAAGCTTATTTACCATTTTCAAACACCAAGACTTGCCTGGCAGGGGGGTACAAAGAAGGAAGTTCAAATCTGGAGTCAACCCATGAACTAAGTTGCACCAGGGTTTGTTCTTCCAGTAGAGAAGTCCCCAAAGGATCTTTCCAAGTAAAGCCACATTCATGGTGCGTGCACGACGCAGGCCCAACCCTCCACAGTGCTTAGATGTGGCGACTTTATCCCACCGGACCAAGTGAAGGCCCTTCCCCGCATGGTCTTTCCATAAGAAACGATTAATTCGTCTGTCAATAGCAGTACAGACGGACTCGGGAAGCCAGTGCAACTGCATGAAGTATGTAGGAATGGCAGACAACACGGCTTGACAAAGCGTAAGTCGCCCCGCTTTGTTCAATAATTTGCTAGCCCATCCTTCAAGCCGTTGATCTATTTTATCAAGGATAAAATCAAAATCGCTGCATCTCTTACGACCACAGAGCATGGGAAAACCCAAATATGTGCCAATATGATCAACGACAGGCATGTGAAGCATCTCCTGAATCCAAGTTCTGTCCGGCTGAGAAACTACCGATGGGATGAAAATAGAGGATTTCTGGGAGTTAAGCTGCAGACCAGACACATCCCCAAACGCCCTCAGGGCTGTAGAAATAGATGCAATACTATCATTATCCACCATAGAGCATAAAATCAAATCATCTGCGAAAAGGAGATGGGAAATTCCAAATCCGTGATCTGACAACCGAACAGGTTTCCAAATACCCTCCTGAACCAAGCCCGACACCATGACAGACAACTTCTCCATAATGATCAGGAACAAATATGGTGACATTGGGTCACCTTGACGTAAACCTCTGCCGGGTTTGAAATCCTCCAGGGCACTACCGTTCCACATAATGGAAAAGGTGGGAGAGGAAACACAAGCCATAATTAGGTGGATTAGAGGATGTGGAAAATCCAATTCATGTAAACAAGCTTCCAGGAAATCCCAGCATACACTGTCGAAGGCCTTCGCAATATCAATCTTTAAAATGATACCACGCACCCGCCCCTGAGCACAAGCCATATGACTCAACAACTCCTGTAAAGTAATAGCATTATCGACGGGGCCCCGGCCCGGCAGAAAAGCGCTTTGATGGTGAGATATCTTACACTGAAGAACCCCCCGAATCCTGTTAACAACAACCTTTGTCAAGAATTTATACAACACATTACAAAGCGTAATGGGTCAGAAATCCTTAAAGGACATCGGTTGTGGTACTTTCGGAATAAGACAGATGTATGCTCGAGTGAGGTTAGCCGGCAGGCGACCAGTATGGAAACTCTCCTTTACAAACGCCACAACGGAGGCCCTTAACGTGTCCCAAAAAAGCTGGTAAAATTTAGCAGGGAACCCGTCAGGACCGGGGGCCGAGTAGCCCTTCATTTGAGTGACAACATCATCTACTTCCTTATCCATGACAGCCATCTCAAGCTTCGTCTTATCCTCCCCATCAATACGCGTAAGACAGGGGATGTTAGAACTACTATTACCAACTTCCAGTTGCTGCCTCAGGGGGTTCTGTGGGGGGGTGAAAATAGTCTTGTAATACTCCGTAACCTGGGCCTGGATAACAGCTTCGTCCTCAGTCCAGGTCCCATCAGGTAAAAAGATCCCATGAATGTGCTCCCGGTGTCGTTTGCATTTAACTCGGGCATGGAAGTAAGCGGAGTTCCGATCACCATAACGAACCCACTTGTCCCTTGCTCTTTGAAACCAATGCATCTCTTCTTGGGCCAACAATAACTCATATTCCCGTTTCAGCTCCTGTTCCAAAAGTGTTAGCCGGATAGAGTCCACATGCTCCATTGTTCTTGCTATACCTTCAAGACGCTTCATAAGTTTCAACTTCCGCCACTTAAAATTCTGACAATGAAGGTGTTTAAATTCGAGGGAGGATGAACGAACATTCTGAAGACTCCCACAAATAGAAGGTGCTGGGTTAGCCCAGGCAGCCGTCACCACATTAGAATATTCCGACATGAGAGCCCATGAAGCCTCCCATCGGAAAGGAGGAGGGGCTGGTGGAGAAGCCATCCCACAACGTAGCAGTAGAGGACAATGATCCGAGCCGACCATAGGAAGAGTCTGAACAAAGCCAAGAGGAAAGAGGGATAGCCAGTCAAGATTCCCAACCGCCCTATCCAGACGCTTCTGGATACGACCACCCTGTCCAACAGGCCGAGACCATGTAAAAGGGCTCCCCTGAGTATTGAGAGTAGTCAACCCACAGTCGTGCAAAACATTCCCTAATTCCTCGGCTCGCATCACATTAAATAAGCCACCACGAATCTCCACAGAGGCTAACACCTGGTTCCAGTCCCCGAGAACGACCCATGCCCCTTCAACCAAAGAGCAGAGGTTATGCAGTTGATCCCAAAGTAGACGTCGGGCAGTATATTGAGGATGACCATATATAGCAGTCATCACCCAATTCTGGTCGCCAGAAGAGAGCTGTATAGACAATAGCCGATCCCTCTGATCAAGCACCTGGGAAGTGAAAAACACCCCCCTCCGCTGCAAAATCCACAAACCACCCGATCTCCCAATAGACTCCTGAATACACAGTGGAATAAATCCTTCCTTGAAGAAAAACAATTGTGAACGAATGAACAAAGACTGGGGCTCCATAATAACCAGAATATCCGGAGCAACCCGACGAATAATATCCAAAAGCACACGCCTTGAAGGCCTCCCCAAAATCCCTCCAACATTCCAAGCAATCATTTTAAAATTCCGAAAATCCATAAAAAACAAGATAAGGAGGAAAGGGGGACGAACTCTAAGTTTCCATAGCATCAGGCCGGTCTGGTGGCCTGCCTCCGAGGGACGGTGAGGTCTCTCCAGGTCCTGACACCGGTCCACCGTGCTTGACAGCCGCATCATGGCCAGAAGAACGAGCTCTCTTAGCGAACTGATTTAGTTCATCGTTGGATGGAAGGGAGCTCAAAGCAATATCTTTACCCTTAGGCGGAGCAACCAAGGTGGGAGCTGAACGTCGTTGCACCTTAGGCCCAAATGCATCCTTGCTCGGCCCAGAGGCCTGCCGGCCCCGCACAGCAGAAGTGCGGATATCAGGAACAGGAGGCCCATTCTTCTTAGGCCCACTAGACTTTTTTCTTACGACCTTGACCCATTCCTCTCCATTAGGCTGAATTGGGATAGGCGGGGGAATGTTTGGACTATCTTTGGTAACTGCCACATCATTATGGGAAGTGGGAGGAATCCCAGCAGAATTTCGGGAAGTTGGGGGGATTTGCAGCATCAACATCCATAGATTTTGCCCCAACTGCCGCACGTTCCAATTGAGTGTCCCGCACACCAGTAACCGGAGTAGAGACTGGCGTCACAGTCACCTCTGCGGGGCGAGCCTGACAAGCATGTTTGGCATGGCCATACCGCATGCATTGCGGGCAGAGGAGGGGCAGGCCCTCATAAGCCACCTTATGCCAATGACCCCCAAGAAAAATACTTGACACCACCGGCAACTCCAAGTCAATTTCCACGCAGACTCGTGCATACTTAGCACGTTCCACTCCCTTCGACATTGTATCCACTCGAACCGGAGTGCCTAAAGCAGACGCCATCTGAGTTAGAAAGAATTCATCAAAATATTCGATGCACAGACCGGGAAACCGTGCCCAAACAATCGTCTTCTTCGGCGTCTCATCATTCGCAATGAAGTTTGGCCGCCAAGGAATGATAGTGATATAGCTATCAAAGGCCATCCAAGGACCATTCCTCATCACACGAATACGATCCTCATCATTGTGGAATTTTATAAGAAAGTAACCCGCATCCAATTCAACCATTTTGAACTTACCATCAATCTTCCATAGCCTTTTCAGCCTGTCCTCCAAAGCCCAGAAACCCACACGTTTGCCCAACACGGAGATAATAAGGCCATCTTCCCACGGCTTACACATTCGTTCCAACGCCCGGGGGTCAATCGAGATCCTCGGCTTAAGCCTATCTCCTCCAATGTGATCCAAGACAACCAAAGAATGGCGCTCCGGGTCATCCATCAGTGGGTCAGGAACCGCATGCTTTCCATCTATAACCATATCCCTAAAGGAGACTTTGAGAGAGCCTTTGAAAGAAAACCCCGGCGGAGCCTCCGGCGAGACCTCCGGCGGAAGGGGGTCGGGGGCGGGAGAGGGAGAGCGAGACATATCTTCTGCAATATTTTTGACTCTTATTACTTGTAACATTTATATTATTATTTTAAAACAACTTATCTTACATTGTAAAACAAACAAACATTTTCTTAAACAAAGGGGTATCTTCTTTATTAGTAAGCAATCTATTAAAGTACTTGGGCGCTATTATGAGTTTAATTCTCACCTTATTAAATTTAATTCATCATGCCAATATTGAAATTCATCAATCTTAACAAATTTTATTGAGGACTATAAATAATTTTTTTTTAAACATTGACACTCGTGTGTCGGCAAAGGTGTGTGAGAGTCCAAGTCACAAAAATTACAAAGAAAATAGAGGTGAAGGATAAAGAATCAGGTGGGAATCGAACCTACAACGATAAGGTTGGAAGTCAGGGACATGCCCACTAGGCCAAGTCCCCGTTCCCACGACTATAGATAATGTTGCCACCGTATTTGTATTTGTTGTTATTACAAAAAATTGTTAGCCAAATCTTTCGTTAACTTTACTACTTACTACTTACTAGTGCAATCTGAATTGAGTTCAAATTTCTCTAGTTATCCTGCTGATGATTCAATGGTAATAAAAAACAAAAAATATGATAATTAAGACACATTATTATATACTCCCGTCCCACCTCAAACGTCTTGTTATTGTTGGGCACGAAGATTAATAGGTAGAATTAATTACTATATGATGGGGTCTACATAATTGTTGAAGGAAAAAATTATTTCTATTTATAAAAAATATATTTATAATGTGATATAGAAAATACTCCCTCAGTCCCATTCCAAATGTCCTACTTACTATTTTTGAATGTCCCATTACAAATGTCTTTCTTTCTATAAATAGAAATAATTTTCCCCTCCAACAACTATGTGGATCCCACCATATACTCACAAACCAACTCTACCTTAATTCCCGTGCCCAACAGTAACAAGACACTTGGAGTGGGACGGAGGGAGTAGTAAGTAAGAAATCGGACAGGGGAGTATATATTTTTTTTTTTTCAATGGGCAGATAGAAAGAAAGAAGTGAATGCCATATTTTTTTGCTACAGGTGAATGCCATATTTGATTAATGAGTCGGAAAATTAAATTTTTAATACTCACAAGTCAGAAAGTTTGAATGGGTTACTAATTTAATAAGAGAAAGATGGAGTAAAGTTTTGGTTTTTTGTGGTGGGGTCCATGCGTTGAACAATTGGATGGGATATTTGCATGAAATTCTTGCATGGATTTTAGTTAAAGTCAAAGTCCATTGGCACTATTTTCTAATTTTATTCTTGGGTTCACAATGATTGTATTTAAATAATAGAGTGGTAAATTGTTAACTATTATGTTTGAAAAATTAAATTGACCAATTAGAAAAAAAATAAACATGGTTGTAATAGAATTTGGGGTTATTTTAGTGATTAGGTGATGACTTGGGATAAATAAGAATCCAAGAATTAACATGGAACGCGCCAGAAAGAAAGGGGAACTTTTTTGGTTGATCCAGAGGGTGCAATTTGCATAGTGTACATTAGAAGGAAAAAATTGCCAATATAGTCTTTTTTTCTTTTTTACAAAAAAAATCAAATCAGTCCTTTTTTATTTTTTTGCTCAATTGGTCCGCTACATATACTAATTACGTCCCAATCGGTCCTTCACCCACTAATTATACCCTAATTATACATTTTAAGCCAAATCAATCCATTTTTTTTTTTCAAAAATCTAAATTGGTCAGTTATTAATTTTTTCCCCTTTCATGCATTCCAATGCACATTTCAAACCATTAATAACTCAAATTCGATATAAGTAAAAATTCTAAAATTTTGATATTTACTATAAACTAAACGACGAGACGAATCTAACAAGATCCTACTTGGCTCATTTTAATTTGTATATCTAGGTCCGTCTCGTCGTGTTAATAACGGACCTAGATATACAAGTTAAAATGAGCCAAGTAGGATCTTGTTAGATTCGTCTCGTCGTGTAGTTTATAAATATCGAAATTTTAGAATTTTTCGTATATCAAATTTTATTTACTAACACGACGAGACAGACCTATATATATAAATTAAAATGAGCCAAGTAGAATCTTGTTAGATTCGTCTCGTCGTTTAGTTTATAGTAAATATCGAAATTTTAGAATTTTTACGTATATCAAATTTGATTTATTAATGGTTTGAAATGTGCATTGGACTGCATGAAATGGTGCAAAAATTAATAACGGACCAATTTAGATTTTTGAAAAAAAAGGACTGATTTGGCCAAAAATATGTAATTAGGGCATAATTAGTGGGTGGATGACCGATTGAGACGTAATTAGTATATGTAGCGGACCAATTGTGCCAAAAAATAAAAAAATGACTGATTTGATTTTTTTGTTAAAAAAAGACTATATTGGCCTTTTTTCCCCGAAAGAAGTATACTTATTTGTAGCAGACAGTGTTGCATGTAGTATTAATTTAAGGTAGGGTTTATCTAAAAGTTTAATTATTTTATACTGCATCTTATTCAATGAAATAAGATAAGATGCGAGAATTAATTATACTAATTCGATAGCAAAGGCAAAAAACCCGGACTAAGTTTGTATCCTGAATTCTGCATATCCGGAAAATGATATAATTTCATAGTTTTATGTTAAGTCAAATGTCTCTTGCAAACATTCCTTTTACGTGTTCATTAATACCACCGTGATTCAGGGCATATTACTTTTAACTTTTCCGGTAATTACGCTACAATAATATGCTAATTGAATCTCTATTATTATATTTCCTTTTTTTATGTGAAGATTGATAGGTTTGTTTTTTTTACCGACTTGGATATTTTTGGTATGTATTAATTCATTTTTCAAATACTACATATTAATTAAAATAATTCAAGGGTTGCAAGAATTATGTACGTAAATTATGCATTTTAAAAAATGCATTATTTGTTGCCTGTCCAATGTTGGATCAAGAAAAGAAAGATTTCCATACCTATTTTGGTGTGAGAATACAATTTAATCGTGGCTGGATATGCATAAAATAATTACACTGAATTCCCACATAAAATTGGGCCGTATCAAGAAAAGAAAGATTTCCATACCTATTTTGGCGCTATTGTAATTTTTATATAATGCTATGCTAAAAATAAAATAAAAAGTTATGTGCTATTGTAATTTTTATATAATGCTATGCTAAAAATATTCTGGAAAAGTTCTGTGCTAATCTTAAAAATAATTACAATGAAAATGATGTGCTAATATGCTATTTTAATAAGTGTCAATTTATTTTCTGTATTCTATGATATAATATGATATATTGCTATGCTAAAAATAAAATAAAAAATTCTCCCATAATTATAGCAATATATTAAATGCCTGATTGATTGTCGTTTATAGATAATTAAACCAATATAAAACAGCAACACACTTCCCACATTTTATAGCAATTCCGGATACGCATAAAATAATTTTTCCGGACAGTAACTTAATCGAAAAAGCACATCTTATGTAGATATAAATTGAGAGTGATTGTGACAAAAAACCTACTCAGTAGAACCAAAATTTGGGGAGGCACACTTAATTAATGATATTAAAAGAGAGCCAGAAATCACATCTAGTGCACAATGCAAACGGTTGAAATATGGAATTAAATATATGTTGAATATGATTTATTATACTTCCTCTTTTTTGTATTTTTTTTGGGCTACAGACCCACCACCCATCACGCAGTTCAATTCATATTTTAAATTATTAATAACTCAAATTCGGTATAAGTAAAAATTCTAAAATTTCGATTTTTAAAAATTTCTTTTTCGTCCCAATTAAATTAGTTTACTTTGTGTAATTAGCTAGCTTAAGATCGATACCTTCTTCCTCTTCTTCGCCTATTATTCTGGTATTTGCATCATGTAGCGATTATATTATTATTGGTACGATCACTTCATTATTACACCACATTAAAATAAATAATAAAAAAAAATAGTAAGAATCGAAGTTTAAAGAAAGTCTAAATTTTTAGTATTATTAATTTAAAAATCATCCCTCACCTCACGGTGACCACTCATACTCTCAGAAATGAATATTATATATATAAAGAAAATTAATATATGATGCCATGAATGATCCGTATAGTGGTGGGAGACAATATGTAGAAGACTATACAGACAAAAGAACACAAATGGTGATAGAGAGTGGGTTTGTTCATTAGGCACGCCAACAATTTTCCTGTGCATAAATAATACTCACTCCCTTTAGAAATAATTGTAACATTTGCATAGTTGTTACTATTCACTGAGTAACTTTGATTCAAATTTTAATACAGTTATACAAGATAAAACATAGTCAAGTGAGATCTTGTCAGATCTGTCTAATCGCGTAGTTTTAGAATATCAAATTTTTAAAATTTTTACCTTTACATAATTTGAGATATTAAGCGTTAAAAATGTGCATTGAATAACGTGAAATGCATGAATATTATAATTTTTGAAAAACGGAGGAAGTACTATTCCTATCACAAAAACGCAATCTTTAATTCGAATCCTTGAATAATAATGAAAAGTCACTTATATTTATGGGAACTTATTCAGTCCCCACAAACCAAATTCAACCTTAATTTTTTTAATTGAAAACAAAATAAAATTCTAGAATAAGGAATTAAAGTGCATTGCCGTGACACACCCAAAACCAAAATGCGCTCTCCGCTAAGACAAAACCAAATTCAACCATTCACCCAACGTGTGTTGCACACAATAATATATATAATAACTAGCAAATAACCCGTCGAGACTCGACGGGCATAATTATATATTTATATATAATATATCTTTCTATAATAATAATAAATGTATTTTGAGTAATAGAAAAATGTGTAATAACTTTATATATGTTCGAAAGTGAGTTTATATGATAATATAATTTAATTATTTTTAAAACTAATAGAAAAATCGTATTATATTGCATTATTTAGCTTCTGTGGCTTGTCCGATGCAAACATAACAGATCAATAAAATAAATATTAAGATTTTTATTTAATTTGAAATTTAATTTAAAATAAAAAAAATTTAAATATAAGTATTAAGTATATTATGAAATTTTATTTTACAATTTGTTCAAAATTTCATTGTGAACAACAATTCTTGAGTATTAAGTATAAATTATATTTTGAGTAATGAAAAATGTGTAATGATTTTATATCTATTTGATAGAGGATATATATGATAATATAATTTAATTATTTTTAAAACTAACCAAGAAATCATATTATACCATCCTCTTTAGCTTCTGTAGCTTAACAGATCAATAAAAATAATTATTAATATAATATTTTTATTTAATTTGAAATTTAAATTAAAATAAAATAAAATATATATATATAAGTATTAAGCATAATATGAAGAATTCCCTCACAATTTGCTGAAAATTTCATTCCTGAAAATCTCATTGATAGGGGTAGTATAGTACAATCTTTAAAAATGTCTGAATTTGAAGTGGTGCGGTTTATATTTGTATATGTTCTCTTAAAAATTATCGCTATAGGATTTGTCATAATATATTTGTATTTGTCTGAATATCTCATTGATAGGGGTAGTATATGTTCTCATAATATATTTGTATTTGTCTGAATATCATCCGGAAATGTCACATCTAATTGTAGATCTTCAAAATCAATAACGGCCTTACCATCACCTACATTAAGTATCCATTTTGTAAATTTTCTGTTATATATAAATTTTATAGTAAACAACATTTCTTGTGGTATCTTGAATTAATCATTCTTAATTGCATATTAATATTTGAGCCACGTCTTGATAGTGGTGCGAATATGGCAACATAACTGTTCATGGCAAAAACTTATTTTGGAAGATAAAGTCCAGTATTTTCTAAAGATTAACATTGACTTTTATTTATAATCATAGCAAAACAAACTACAAGTTGAAACTTTCTCATCTTAAATCGAATCAGGAATTTGGTTAAATCAAATAGGCTCAGCTCATAATCATTCTACCAATCAAGAATTTTTTACTTTCATAGTTTCTCGAAAATTAGTTAACCTCAATAATAAGATTCTGCATCTTGGTGACTATCAACCTACTTACATAGTTACATTGCATACTTTATTTGATCGATCTATATTCTTAATATGCATGACATTCAACTCTAAATTAACTATATTTCATGATTCGGTAATCCAGAACAATTGATCGTATTTAGATATTATAGTTAAAATAATTCATTGGCATTATCTATAATTTCATCCTCTTGATAAATATTATTAGAACTGATATATATATATATATATACATTTTCATTTACAGACATACCTTCCATGATTTAATAATTGATCGTATCAACAATCTTATTGGTAGAAATTAGTATAACAATATCTTTAGTAATATCTGGATTTGAAGTGGTGCATTTTATATGTATATAAGTACTCTCAACAATTGCCACTATAGGATCTCCCGTAGAATTCATAAAATTATAACCTGGAAATGTCATATCTAATTGTACATCTCCAAGATCAATACCAGATTTACAAATTACCATCACATACATGAAGAATTCATTGTGCAAATTTAAGTCATATATACTTTTCATTGTAAATAACATTTCTTATAGTATCTTGGGTTAATTCATCTTAATTATATATTAATACTTCGAGTCCGCTCTTTCCAATACACGAGATATTGCAGCATATCACTAACATAGGTAAAAATGATTTTTAAAGATAGAGTCCAACCTTCTTTAAAAAATGACATTAACTTTTTTCTTTTAATAGTCATAGTACAACAAAATGCGAGTGTGCCTTTTTTCCTCCGAAATCGAATGAGGAATTTGGTTGATTCAGACAGGCTCATAATCATTCTACCAATCAAGAATTTTCATCTCAAATAATGGGCTTTCTTTTAATGAGAATCGAGGTTAAATAATTTTCTGGGATAAAATTTTTGCAGGTAGAACCAAATCGAAAATGTGCAGTCCTACCTCTTGGAAGGAGTAGAGTACTATTCCACTGGATACTACATGGAATAGAATATCACTTTTCCCACGAATGGCTAATATTTTCTAGATAAATTATCGATAACTGTTTTGTCCGCTCCACCATATAAAGAAAAAAAGAATCAACCCTCATCACTATCAACAACATACATTATTTTATTATAAACATTCATCTCCTCATTAATCAACAAAGGTAATAGCTTAGCATGATCCGCCTTCATTTCTTCCTTATTATAATATGTCTCTTCAAGTATCAATAGATTATCTGTTTCAGACGTTATAACTTCATTCAGTACCGGTATTTATAGAATTTGCAGCAATTAGCCTTTCAATTTCTAATAAAGGTATATTTATATTTGTTCTTCCATCAATTGCAAATTTGATAAAATATAGATTAATGAAGTATTTTTTTAAATATAGATTAAAAAAAATAAAATTTCCTTCTTTATTTAATGATGGACTATTCGCACCCCAATAACTCGTTATATACCCGATTCTTTTATTTCTAATATGCTTTATGAAAATACTAATTTACTCTAAATCAATTATCCATAGAATATGAATTTTCACAATTCTCTTAATAATTATAATTTTTTTATTATTTTAAATATAATAAAACATAAATAAGCTTTATACTACTTAGTATATAAATATATACAATTAAAATGATATAATTATAAAATATATTTTTTAACGATTAGCAACTATATAATTGTATATTACCTTTAGTAAATATATAATTGTATTCTTTATCCGTCTCGGTTTAATTGTTACGTTTGACTTTTTGGAACTATTTACTGTTTAAATTTGATTTGAATTTTTATCAAAGTTATGTAAGAAAATATATAGTCAAGTTGAGATCTTGTTAGATTCGTCTAATCATGTAGTTTTAGAATATCAAATTTTTTATAATTTTCTTATCGTACAAAATTTAAGTAATTAACCGTTAAAAATGTGTATCGATATACGTGTCAGGTGAGTCCGTAACAATATAATGAGACGGATGTAATATTACTTTTAGGAGAAATGACATATTTTTGTAAAAAGATGGTATATATACATTAATGAATATATACAAATCTTTTCCATACATTCATTAATGTATCGTTTAATAATATAAGTTTCATATATACACTGCGAATTCCATATAAATTTGAAATTTCAAATCTTTAAAAGCTGAAAATTGTGGGAACTTCATATAAATTGGAAATTAAATATCTTTTAAAAACTAAAAATTGGGATTTCATATACACATTAATAAATCTTTAATATGAATAAATAAATATGTGCAATTTACATTTTAATTACATCATTTACCACACCAAAAAAATATAACAAAAAACTAAACCTACACATAATTACCGACATTACAATATGATCACCATATTGAAATATAAACACAACATAATTTTTAGTTGCCAGTGCAGAACCCCGTCCTAATAGTACTATGGTGCAAAAACTGAAAATGTCTATTCATGTCATAATAATACTATGGTGTAAAAACTCAAAATCTATAAATAAATAATAAATATAGCAATAAAATCTAAAATAAATAAAATATAAAATATAAAATAATAAAATCTAAAATAGATAAAATAAAAAATGCAAAATAATAAAATCCAAAATAAAAATAAAAATACAAAATCTCAAATTTTATCTTTCAAATTTTTTTAAAGGTGAATAAATCTCTAATGAATAAATAAATAATCTTGAAAATCTAAAATTAGTAAATTTAAAATGCTAAATAATATAGATAAAATAATAAATGTAAAATTTCAAATTTCAAATCTTTCAAATATATATCTTTCAAATCTTTCAAATATATTTAAAAGTGAAGATTGTGGGAATTTCATATAAATTGAAAATTCCATATATTTCAAAAACTGAACATCTATAATGAATAAATAAATAAATACAAAAATCTAAAAATAATTAATTAAAAAGGCAAAAATCTATAAAAATTAGAAATTTGAAATGGAGACACCGCATTAAATTTAGGATTGGTTGTTCACTAATGCTTTAATATATATATAGATATATACAAATCTTTTCCATATATATTCATTAATGTATCTTTTAATAATATAAATTCCATATATACACTGCGAATTCCATATAAATTTAAATTTTTAATTTTTAAAAACTGAAAATTGTAGGAACTCCATATAAATTGGAAATTAAATATCTTTTAGAAACTAAAAATTGGGATTTCATATACACGTTAATATACATTTAATATGAATAAATAAATATGTGCAATGTACATTTTGATTACATCATTTACCACACCAAAAAATATAACCAAAATTGAGACTAAACCTACACAAAATTACCGACATTACAATATGATCACCATATTGAAATATAAACGCAACATAATTCTTAGTTGCCAGTGCCGAACCTCGTCCTAATAACTAATAATACTATGGTGCAAAAACTGAAAATGCTTATTCATGTTATAATAATTCTATGGTGTAAAAAATCAAAATCTATAAATAAATAATAAATGCAACAATAAAATCTAAAATAAATAAAATAAAAAATACAAAATAATAACAGATAAAATAAAAATGCAAAATAATAAATTCCAAAATAGATAAAATAAAAATACAAATTTCATATTTTATGTTTCAAATCTTTTTAAAAGTGAATAAATCTCTAATGGATACATAAATAACGCGAAAATCTAAAATTAGTAAATTTAATATTACAAAATAATATAAATAAAATAAAAAATACAAAATTTAAAATTTAAAATCTTTCAAATATATTTAAAATTGAAGATTGTGGGAATTCCACATAAATTGGAAATTCCATATATTTCAAAAATTGAAAATGTATAATGAATAAATAAATTAATGCGAAAATCTAAAAATAATTAATTAAAAATACAAAAATCTATGAAAATTAGAAATTTGAAATGGAGACACCGCATTAAATTTAGGATGAGTTGTTCACTAATGCTTTAATATATATATAGATTATATAAATACTAGTATTAATTTATAAAGCATGCCACTGCCACCAATAAATAATATGAGTATAATTCTTACCTTACATGGTACTATTAATTTCTTGTCTTGTGCTTATGAAAAGAACCAGAAAAATTGTAAAGAATTAAAAACTTGCAAGTTTGAAATAGTAATTAGTTGAATACTAGTATATGTTTGATGCGTGCCTAACTGTGTATTATTGTGATGGAAAAGAAAAGGACAGCGGACAGCATGTAAACACGGTTTTTCCCTAGCTACTTTTATGTAATCTCTTGTACTACTAGTATTGTTTTCTAATTTTTTTTAAAAAAATACTAATATGGCAATTGTTGACTCTGACTAAATCACCACTAATAAGTCTTACGTGTCAGAAATCACTTGTCATTTTGAATTAGTCTTTTTACGACTTTAATTTGATTTCATGGATATATAGTAGTAGTAGTAGTAGTATAAGGTATTGACGCTACCAGTATGTGACTTGGAGTTAATAATCAATTCGTTGGACGGCTCATTACAGAGTCATACTAATTTTATTTTTTGTTGTATTTGTTGTAGAAATTTGCAATATATAGAAAACAATTTGAATTGGGGATTAAATTAGAAAAGACTTCTTAAATTATGGAAAATGAGTGGGGTGTCTGCAGTCTACTCCTTCTAAACCCGTTTCTTTGTTTTGCATTTTATTAGAAATTGCAAATTGATTTCTTGATTGTGTATATTGCTTTTTTTTTTTTTTTTTTTGAACATTAACGCATCGGCAAAGTGTGTGGGTGCCCAAGGCATACAAATTACAAAGGGGATAAATGGGAGGGTTAGGGGACCGGGTGGGAATAGAACCCCAACATATGGTTGGAAGGCAAAGAAGATGACCATTGGGGTCAAGTCTCATTCCGAAGTATATTGATATTTTGAATCATTAAGTTTATTTTCTTTAAAAACAAAAAAACAAAAAAGAATAAAAAACACAAAATATGGTTTTATGTAAAGGCCCAGTATTGGGGAAGCACAATGGGCTTTCTCCGGGAAGAGAAGTTCATGCCCATTCCAGCCCAAGATGATAGAGTGGGCCATCTTAGGCCCAATATCAAGGAGGCTCAAGCTTTCATGTTTCCCAATCAAATTTGTCATTGGGCGATAATTTAATGATTATCGATTAATGCCAAATGAGAAGACCGTTACAAGTAAAAACTAATTCAAACTTAAAGTGCTGACTAGTCGATAAAAACAAGGAGCAACAAACATGAAATACAATTTGACAAATTCCAATCCAAACAAATAATCAATGAAGCAATGTTTTGATCGACAAAAATGTCCTAACATATATAGTATAAAACAACCATAAGTGAATTAAAGAAACAATACTTTGTTCGTATTTTTAGATCTTCAACCATGAACAGTCCCAAGTCCTAAAAATAAAGATTCAAATCGTAATTACTCAACGATATTCAAGTTTCAACAAGTGTTTACCATGATTAAAATTATGTCAATATCTACCTATATATAGCTACAAAACCATGGAGGATCAAATTACAACACATCCAAATTGTGGATATATAACTTTCGGTTATAAAAAAAAATTGGATATATATATATATATTCTATAACTATTATATTTTATTTTAATTATTACATAATGTATAATAGCACAAAATGCTCAATTTGATAACCAACAACCCCAAATTTGAGTGCTTCAGCATAACCCATAAAAATTCAAGGTAAAAGTTCTGAGTGTCTTGCAAGCCCTTAATTAGTGCAGTGTCTCAACTATCCAATAGCTCTTATACTGAAAAAAAAGTAGTACTATGTTATATGTATTTATATATTAAAGTGAAAAACATTTTTTTTTACCTTTTTTTTAATTTTTTATTTTGTAAAAAAGAGTTCCAATCTTGAGTAGGTATGCAATAATAACATGCTACTATAATTCAAGAATCAAGATTGGATTTAGTTAAGTTGTTGAGTCAGCTCCTGCTGAGTACTGAAAGAGTTTTTTGTACTTCATCCGTTCTCATATAAATGCTTCATACCTGCATTTCACGCAGTCTAAGACACATTTTTAAATGTCTATAACTCAAATTGTATATAAATAAAAATTATAAAAATTTGATCTAAAACTACATAATTAGACGAATCTAACAAGATCTCACATGACTATATTTTTTCTTATATAACTATGTTAAAAAAATTAATCAAAGTTACTCAATAAATAGTTACTACTATGCAAATGTCTCACTTATATGAGAACGGAGGTAGTATGTGCTGAGTGTTTTTATATAACTCAGACACCATTAAATATTCAATACATACCTCATTAACATTCAGCACGCACATCTCATCATGTCAGCACATCAGCACCTGCTGAATTCAATAACATATCCAAACCGATCAAGATTATTAGTAGAAAACAATTGTGGCCATAATAAAATTGTGAAAGTTGAATTTAAATAAATTAAGATGGAAATATGCAAGGAACGGTATGGGGGAACATATTTCCCCTATAATGGGGGCTTGAAACAGAAAACTTTGTGCTGCTGAATAGTGGTTAGTAATGGTAAGGCATTAATGTCAAAGGGGGCCTCCTGTCCACCTAACCATGCAACATTTGCACCTCTTTTTCCACTTTTTCCTCATCTTCAGATTTCATCATATATAAATATAATTTATTAAAATTATAGTATATCTGCTTCTTCCACCCTTTTGCATGTTACCCATTTTTATAATTTTATTAAAAAATTAGAAATTAATCCGAACGAGCAGTACCTTTTTGTCTTCCTTAAGACATGTTCAAACCTTACAACCTCAACCTCTGCTTCAAATTCAATTCACTCCTTGTTTTCTTGCATCTGTTGGCCTTTTCGTTATGTCTGTACGTGTAAATCTATGGTTTGTCTGAGCGTTGTCTAAAATTTAATTAGTACTCCTATTATGTAAGAAAACATTGTAAATTGGAGTAATCGTTTCTGTTAAAGTCACCAAAAATTATCTTTTTGGGCTCCTGAAGTCTTTAGGCTAGAAGTGCATCTGCACGGTATATTGTTCACACACCTCTTTTATTTTGTAGAATATATAGAAGTCGATCACCTAGCTATATGTATATATAATATAAGTAGTAGTATATGGCATATTTATATACTCCCTCCGTCCCAACTCCCAACTAAGATGTCCTGTTTGACTTCTACACACAATCCAATGCATTTTTTGAATCATTAATATCTCAAAATATATGCAAGTAAAAATTATTTAAGATATATATACTCTAAAACTATACGACTAGACGAATCTAACAAGAGCAAACTCGACGAACAGTATTAAAAAGTCAAACAAGACGTCTTACATGGGAGGGAGGGAGTAATTCTTAAGCATTCGTTGCCAAGTTAACATTATGAGTTTGTATTTAATTTAATGAAATTATAGTAATTCCTATCTCTCTGCCGTACCCATCAATAAATTCATTATGGGGAAGTCGGATATATTCCTAATAATAATCCCACTTCTTTGAATGTTTCAATTTCCACTTTTAATATAATTATTATTTTTTACATACATGATGTATTATTTGAACAAATTTAAATTTGTTGAATAAAAATATAATGTGAGTTATGATGGAATTTATTTATTGTTTGTTTTCGTTTATGAAATTCATTTCTAACTCATCAGTCATCAGCGTACAAGAAATTCACATATATGTTTGAATAAAGAGATCAAATGTTAGACAAATTAAACATGCCCTTAGCTTAATTGACTATTATTAGTTTATTACTATACTAACCAGCAAGAAAAGTTCGTTACACAATTAAATTACTAATAAAACAAATTACTTAAACACAAATTAATACAGAATGCACGAGTCAATATTATAAAAATAAGGGGATGAATACTCGACGCCAAAATAGTCGAGTTTACTGACTCCAACTTACCCCGGGCTGGCCTGCAGGCCATGCACCCCAACCCCTCCCCATGTGTGAAATCACATTCACCCGATGGTGGGTTGTTGGGAGTGGTATTTGAACACCCAACCTCTCCTTTAACAACCACCCAAAGGTAAGGTTTAACAACCACCCAAAGGTAAGGTTGTTAACCATGTGGGCTGAAAGGTAAGGTTGTTAACCATGTGGGCTGCAGCCCACATGGTTAACAACCTTACCTTTGAGTGGTTGTTAAAGGGGAGATTGAGTGTTTAAATCCCACTCCCAACAACTCACCATGGGGTGAATGTGATTTCACACATGGGGAAGGGTTGGGGTGCAGGGTCTGCATGCCCAGCCCGGGGTAGGGTTGTTACATTAGGTTGTGAGTTCAATTTCCCACCGAACTCTATGCATGCCCCTTTTTTCATTTTGTAGTTTATGAAGTATAGACTCACACCACTTATTTTTTTAGCTTGTATAGGCTCTTCAGTAAAATATATACTACTATATAAATAAGTTTATAATAATATCAAAGGCGCAAATTAAGTAGAATTGGGGGAATGGGATTTGTACATAGTCGTGAGACACAAGTTTCCCTCATGTTTTCCGGCCACTCTCGAGTCTCTTCTCTCTTCTCTCCACATTTATTTCTATATCCTTTTCTTTATTCATTCATTTTATAATTAATGCCACCACTACTATTACACAACAAATACTATGTATTAATTTAATAGTACAAAACACCCCCCCGACCCTATATCAATCTTTCTCACCCAACTAACTCTTCTCCCTCTTATTGTGCATACTAAATTCAACACCACACCAAATTCAACCTCACAACCCCATTTCAATTTCCTCTCCCCATCTCCATCTTCAACACAAAATTCATCAATCAATAAACCTCAACCTCAAGAATCCACCATCATATGTCCTCTATCCATCT
Source organism: Hygrophila difformis (assembly GCA_030278955.1). Lineage (NCBI taxonomy): Eukaryota > Viridiplantae > Streptophyta > Magnoliopsida > Lamiales > Acanthaceae > Hygrophila > Hygrophila difformis. The sequence goes on from JAOANR010000010.1 coordinate 6,424,882, forward strand.
TTTTCGCACATATACAACGTTCGTCGTTATGGTGCGAATTAGGATGATGCCCTTTTTGGTGTTTGTGTTATTCCTATTGAGTGGCGGCCATGATCAATTAGGAGTTAATGGAGCAAGGCATACACAGTTTCTGAAGGTGAAGCCACAGGCAGCAGCAGCAGCAGTTCATCATGGAAACCCTAATTCTTCTGCTGCCAATTATACATTCTTGGGGTATTTGCCAAGAGGAGTGCCCATACCGTCGTCGGGGCCTTCCATGAGGCACAATGACATTGGCCCGCAGGGCCTTGGGGGATCGCCCTAACCCCGCTCACCAAAAACAACATATAGTATAATTCTACTATACTTCTATATAATATTGCTTTATTATTTTTAATTTCTTCCTTTAGGTTTTAGTGTTTCCCTCTTTCTCAGAGGGAAAATAAAATTGTGTCTCTCTGTGTGTATGATGATGAACACACATTTATTTATAGAGATAGAGCATGATGATCAAAGAATGGCCTGGTAGCTGTACATGTGGGTGATTTTGAATCAGGCCTCTTTGAGATTTGATGAGGAGGGAAATTTTAGTTAACCAGTTTCTGTGGTGCTTATTCTTTTTGGAGACAGGATTAATTACAAGAAATGAAATTTAATGATATAAATATACATGAGTTTTTTTTTTTTTTTTTTCCCATTTAATTTCGTCTTTTTGGTTTCAGACTTTCAGTTATCTGCAAACAGAAATGGAAATTAGGACATCAATTTCTGTTCTGGTAACATTATTTAATCATTTGCATGTAATTATGTAACTGTTTAATTCTGTTCTCCAGTAATTCTTGCATGAAATTGTTACCCCATCGTGAAATTGTATTTATTTCATTTTTATGTATCTATGTACTGTATTTATGTATGGGTGTGTATTTTTGTTGATTATACTTGTCTCTGTCATTCATTACATGGATTGTGTTGAACTACTATCTTCGAATATGTATATATATATATTGTGTGTTGAGTACGCTATACATATGTCAGCATTGCGACATGTCGGCCATGCTAATTAATTTCTACAATAGATTTAAACAATATTTTATGTCCTTCTTCCAAAGGGAGATTTTTATTTGATTTCGTCAATTTTTATATGTATATGACTTTGAAATTACACTGTATATATGTCGGTATTAATTGGTACCACCGTTCAAGAATTACTTGCAAAAGAGTTGCTGTATTAGTTTTAAAAATTCTTACTCAAAGATGTGGTCACGCTATACTGATCAAATTCCCCGACTTTTAACTTTAAAATTGTAGGTTTGATTTTTTAACTGGCTCTTATTCTTCACGATATACCACCGTTCATTTTTTCTCATTTATAGTTTGTATGATAAAAAAAATTTAATTCAAATATTTATAATATTTTTTTTTATTTATTCGAATTTTAAACAAATTAATTTCTTAATACATTCAATTAACAGTATATTTTCCTAGCAAAGAAAAAATTAACAGTATATTTTAATACCTTATCATATAAAATTAAACAATACGCTGAAAATCAAGAAACGTTGAAAGATTAAGAATTAAACCATCAATCTGATTTTGTTATATATTAATTATGTATATATTAATTTTTTTGGAGTCAAAGTGAGAGAAAGAATGGTGGGAGTCTATGCCACACAAATTATAAAAGGATAAAAGAGAGGGATAGTGGGCCCGGGTGGAAAATCAAACCTCCACCCCTGAAGTTGGACTTGTGGTTGGAAAACGAGGACTTGGCCGTGCGGCCAAGTCCTCATTCCCAATTACTTCCTCTATCTCATTGTTTTTGTTACATTGGTCTTCGACACACATGCCGAGACACATTTTCAATGTTTAATAACTTAAATTGTGTACAACGAAAAATTATAAAAAGTTGATTGTCTAAAACTATAAGATTAGACAAATCTAACAAGATCTCACTTGACTATGTTTTTTCTTACATAACTATACTAAAAGTTTGAATCAAAGTTAAACAGTGAATAGTGCAAAAAACAATCCGTAACAAAAATGTTGAGATGGAGGTAGTATGTATTATTAATTTAATAATCAGCTTAGCTTACAGAAATTAATTAATAAGTAGAAAATTCAGTAACAATTGATTTTTTATTTAGGCGAGACGGCGATTTTGAAACTCGATTTGAAGTTGTTTGCCGGCAAAGGACCCTAAGCTTGAATTTCAACGAATTACCAAATTCTAAACCATTATTATTATATTATTATGTTTCTTTTAATAATTTCTCCTTATCGTCGTATAAGTCAACTGTATGCCCTAAATTCTCAAAATGATAAACCTCTTCAAATCCAATCTCACAAATCAATAATATATTCAATTCGGGGCCATGGTCTTGATACTATGTTGAACGAGGAAATAGAGGTTTCAATCCAAAATTAAGTGAGAATTAATACTTCAAAGAGTAGCCACTATCCATATAAATAGGGTGCTTACCCAAAAATATAAATAGGGTAGAGTTCTGCTAATTTATATATCGATGTGAACTCTTTAAGCAACTCAAATTAAGTGAAAATTTGGAGGAACCATTGAATGACTGGAAATGGGTGGTGGGAGCCCATGCCACATAAATTACAAAAGGGAGGAATAGGGGCGGAGGGGAATCGAACCTCTAAAATTCCGTTGGAAGTCAATGGACATAACCACTTGTGCTAATATTTGGTTTATACTTTTCATTTATAGTAATAAATTTTCTATAATTTAATATCCAATTAAATTTTCTAATAATCAGTTATTAATTTCTACTATCTAAATTCTCTTGTCTAAAACACTTATATTAAACCACTATCTAAATTTTTTTGCCTTAATGGGATTATGGGAAGAGATTATGTTCATATGCATGCTGCCACTATATATTTGATGTAAGAGTTGCGTTGTGCGATTGATAAAATTGTATGTTTTGTGTGATGAGATAAATATTTTGTCTGATGAAAAAATATATGTTGGGAGAATATTTTCTTTGATACAAATTATGTTTTCTGTAATGTTTGAACACGCATGGCCATCCTAAGCGCATTGGGTCTAAATCAGGGGCGAAACTAAGGCCACAGAAGGAGTGGCTTGGGCCCCTCCATGATTTTTGTACTATAGCCTAAATATATACTTCCTCTATTTTTAAATATTTGCTACAAAATACATATTTTAAATCATTACTAACTCAAGTTCGGTACAAGTCAAAATTCTAAAAGTTTGATATTTAAAAACTACACGATGAGACGAATCTAACAAGATCTTACTTGACTATATTTTAACTTGTATAACTATGATAAAAATTGAAATCAAGGCAATCCGATGAATGCTGAAATTTGGTTTGGAGCAAATATTTGAAAACAGATGAAGTGTAATCTAGTGATATGATAGTAGAAAAAACTCTTCATTATTGGAATTATTTTAGCCTTTCCCAAGTCAGTTTTTTTGTATACACACGACTCGAACCCGAGACTTTATTTATGCGACTAGAACTTCAATCCACTCAAGACAACGACTGTTAATGGGATTTTTTAACTATTGGTTTATATTCTTATTTTGTACAATATTATTTGAACAATATCCTGAATAGTTTATTCTTAATTTTCGTATTGATATTTCATGACAAAAATTTTAGTGGAAATCGGCCCCTCCTTAAAGGGAATCCTAGTTTCGCCACTAGTCTAAATCATTGTTATTAATTGCATAAAGGACGGAGGCAAATACAAAATTTATTTATTCCCAAAGTTATGTCGGGGTTGTTTATTTATTTACACAGTATATATAACAAGAAATTAAATAAAGTATAATGCATCTATATGGTATATCTGTTTATATCTATTATGATCCCTACAAACTACTAAGGGGATCGACATCTACTACTACTAATAATAGAAGAAATATAAATATGAAAGTGGTCAAGAGTCGTTGATTAAGATTGAAAGTTTGGTTGCTATTCCATTGAATAGTTCGAAGTTGGAACCATCCCCTTTGAAATTTTCTGTATTATTACTACTAGTACTCTTTCACCAAAGTATTCAACTCACGTTCGTTCGTTTTATCTATACATATACTTTCTATTCTATTAATTAATACGAAAGTAGAAAGAAAGAAAGAAAGAAAAAAGTCTTTAGTGCCACATTTTATTCTACGTTATTAAAAGAATTCAGTTGGACATGAGATGAACAGAAGGACCTTTTATTTATAATAATAATAATAATAATAATCTTCAATATGAATTCTGTCAAATATCAACATCACTCGTGCTTCGTTTCCTCTTATTTTAATCCCATTTTCCTAATCAAATCAGAATGATAATTAATCCACTGGACAATTCGTTACGTTGTATAAATTAAATATATAGATACGAAGTCAAAATTGAATTATTATAAGAATAATACCTTAATCTTCAGGTAACCCGGCCATGTGTATAATTAATTAATTATTAATCAGCAAGCATGCTTTCTGTATATGCCCTAAATAATATTCTTCGAATAATTATTCAGAGTCTGCCAAATCCACACAAAAAAAAAAAAACAAAAAAAAACTATGTAGTACTATGTATATGTACTAATGCTCAGCAAACTATATTCATTAGTTAAATTAATTAAACAAATGACGTATGGGGACATGATTCAGTAATTAAAGATTAATAAGAGTGTGTTCGGAATTTTTTTTTTTTTTTTTTTTTTTTTTTTGTGGAAGGAATCTTCAATTACATTTATAAAGATTATGAATGCTAAGAAAAATGTTCGAACAAAGTTGTATAAGCATTAGGTATAATTGTGATGCAATGGACAGTAACAAAATACCACATTTTTTTTTTTTTTTGGTGAACAAAATACCACTATCTTTGGGAAAGGGTATCTAATTAAAACCCTAACCAAAAATTTTATTGAATTACATTGGGCTGGGCCACTTATTGGGTGAACGGACCAAGTCTAATTTTGAATGGGCCACTTTCCTTATTGGGCTTTTACTCTTTTAATTTTTTTGATAAATAACTGGGTATCCTTAGGTCACATTGGATTCAGGACTAATCTCTTGAGGATCTGGATAGGCAATTAAGGACGCCTTTCCCAAATCAGTTTTTTGCATACATAAAGCTCGAATCCGAGACCTTGCTTAAGCGACTAGAGCCCCAATCCACTTAAGTCAAATGCTGTTGGTGGGCTTTTACTTATATGTATATATATTGTCTTCCTAAAATTAAAACATTACGGCCCATTTGTTAACATCGCTCAGAGCTCCTCACCTCACATGTATGCCCATTACTCACACTTGCACTTGCACACCGTACTCTCTTGATCTTCTCACACTACTAGAAAAAATCCGGATTCGGTCGCTAAAATTGTGGTAGCTAACGAGTTTCGGTCGCTAAAATTATGGTCGCTAACGAATTTCGGTCGCAAATTCGGTCGCTAACCCCTTTAGCTACCGAAATTTTACCAAATTTTTTCGGTCGCTAAAACAGAAAATTCTTGTAGTGTCTTGCTTTAATAGTATTGCAAAAGCTCCAAACATTTAGAGGCGACAGTAATCGTGACATGGCTTAGTATACGTAGATCGATCTGATTGAAGCTGGCATACTTGTTATAAAAATATACCCAACCAAATTTTGTTAAAAAAGTTGACAAATATCTCTTATTTGATTTAATCCTGATAGTAGTAAAATAATACAAACTTCTAAGCAATTTTTCATTCCATAAAAGGGAAGTGAGGACTTCATGAATGGGGCCTAAAATAGAAGTACAAATGGCAAAAACGATGTTACTTCACCTGGCTTCACGCTAAAACAAAAACAAATAAATAAATCGAACGAGAAAAAAAATATGTTAAATGTAACAATCTATTTATAAATTAAAATCAAATAGGAGTACATCAATAAAAACAGTGCGTATAAATGCTGTTGAAGTACGTTGCAGAATTGTACTGTACTTATGTTTTGGGTATATAAAAATATTCATTCCCAAGCCCAGTGAAATACTACTATGTATGAGCCGAGAAAATGGGCTTTCATTCTGTTGGACGGCAAAGTTTGGATTCTCGGAAAGCCCATTAAAAATGTGGGCCTTTTCATCGTACATGGGCCACCAAAAGTGGCCCTGTGTTCTGCCATTTTCTTTCACTTGTCCTGATAGCATAAATTTGCAATTTTTGCAGAATTATTACTACTTGTATATATGTAACAATAAAAACTCAATTGTTTACCAAAAAACAAAAAAATTAATTTTTTTGTAAAGCAACAAAAAGTTTAATTGAGTTCAAATTGAATTAAAAAAGATTGCCACTCAACTTAATTTGAGTAGTAACTGACTTGTCCTTTTGAATAGTCTTTTGGTACTTGTCGTATGTAATTATTAGTGTTATTACAATATTACTCTATATAGTCTTTCGTCATTTTTTTTTTAAAAAAAAAAACACATTGACATTTTATGTTTCAACAAAGGTGTGTGAAAGTTCAGATCATATGAATTACAAATAAGATAAAGGGAGTGATAATGGGCCGAGGGAATTGAACACCCCAACCACTATAAGGTTGGATATCAAAGGATATAACCACTAGGCCAATTCAATTATATTCCTACTTTGGAATAAGAGCCAATTCAATTATATTCCTACTTTGGAATAAGACTGTTTCAATTTGGGCCCAATGTCACATTATCCAGTCAAGTTTTATGAATGCCATATTAACTTATTTTATTTATGTATTTATTTATTTATTATAATATGAAAATCCAGATGACCTACTTTTGATACTTCCCTCTTCCCAGCCCAAAAGAGGGTGACAAGGTATTTCATCCAATTTCCAATCTATAGGTTTGGGGTTCGAATTTTCACCCGGTTCCCTATCATTATTGTTTGTTCTCTTTGTAATTGTGTGACATGGTCTCTCACCACTCTTTCGAGGCCTTCAATGGGTTCTTAAAAAAAAAAAGAAGAAGAAGTTAATTTTGACCGTCAAAAATTAGAATAGCTTTCTCAACCTGATATAAGTTAATTAATGTGAATTTTGAATCGAGATTGGTTTTACAGCCCTTTTACTCCTTCAATAGCGAATGTGACTGAATGTGGACTTAATTTTTCCTACTTCCTAGTCATAACTAAGGTACTTAAATAGTTCCTGATTTACTAAGAAGACTCTCTAGAAGTATAAAATTACTTTTCATCTCAATAATGTCGAAAAAACATTAAAGTGGTGAATAAAAAAATATTTAAGTGAATTTTAATGGTTTAATTTAAGTGTGAGCATGTGTCCCACATGGTAATAATTATTCAATTTCTGCCTGCAGGCATCTTCAACGCATATGCCTACCAATTATTACTTGTGTCCAATTTTTCTAATCTCCATACTTTTATAAGTATAATTAGTGATCCATGATTTGGAATTTTAATTTTACATAAATAATTTATGAAGTGCATTCTATTTGCAAATCATTAATAACTCTAATTCCACCAACAGAATTGTATCTATTCAATTTTCTATGAAGATAAAGATATATCTAGTCACAGAGTAAATTTCGAGATGAAAGTTCAGCATCAAACATCTCTCGAATTTCAAAAGACTAATATTTGAAATTAATAAGGTGTCTTGTAATAGTCAGTGCATTCAATCTTAACTTATAGTGTTAGATTTTCATTTTATTGATCAAAATTAGGGCAGTGAATATCCAAGATTTGATGTTTAGGGGATAAAAACTTGGTTTAGTGATCAAGTCCCATAACCTGAAAATTGGTGGTTCAATTTCCCACCCTACCCCCTATCCCTCCATTTTATCCATTTGTAATTTGTGTGGCATGAGTTCTCACAACTAATTTTCTAGCCTATATAAGTTGTTCACCAAAAAAATAAAAATTTTGATGTTCAAATCACTCCATATATCTTTTTATTTTGGTAAACAATTACTGGGTGTTTACTTGTGCGTTCCCAAAACTCGATAATTGAATATAATCTCATTTGATTTATACAATCAAATGTCTTCCTCCGTTCATTTTTAAATGCTATGGACCCACATTTCACGCAATCCAATACACATTTTTAATCCTTAATAACTTGAATTGCATATAAATAAAAATTATGAAAATTTGATATTCTAAATCTATACGATTAGACGAATCCAACAAGATCCCACTTGACTATATTTTATCTTATATAATTGTGTTAAAAATTCAAATTAAAGTTACTCAATGAACAGTGCTGAAATCCCAAATGTTGCAATTATAAAGGAACGGAGGTAGTATAAATCAAACTAAACTATTTGATTGTTGTATTTCCAAAACAAATACTACTATTTGTTGTAAGTAATGCTCCCTTCCTTCCAATAAAAACTTATTGTTTGACTTTTTTATACTGTTTATTGTTCAAATTTAACTTCATTTTTTTTACAAGCATATAATAAAAATAAAATATCCGGGTCGGATCTTGTTAATTTCATGGAATAGTTTAAAAATATATATTTACAATAATTTTTTTCCGGAGAAATATTTACAATAATTTTTATTTGTATATATTTTAAAATATTAAAGTTTAAAAAAATATATTGATCGAACATGTTCAAATAAAACAAGTATGTAGCTTTTATGGGGACAGAGGGAGTAATAATTAAATTATTGTATGATAAATAATTATTAATATGAAAGTTTTATGAAAAGTAACCTGCAATGATATGATGAATGATTAGCACGTACGTAGACGTAGTTTCAGTCCAAATTGAGAGTCGAGATGGTAATATTCAAAATAGCTTCTAATTGATGACAGCTATAAATATTCACCAAACCCACATTGACTTTCACGTCACATCTTTTACTAGTACATCCGTTTCCATCGTGAAAGTGACGTTTTGGTTTTTTTATACTATTAATTATTTAATTTTGATTCACGTTTATATAATATAGTTATAGAAGAAAAAATATAGTCAAATGAGATCTTATTAGAATCGTCTGCTCTTATAGTTTTAGAATATCAAACTTTTATATTTTTACTTGTACACAACATAAATTATTCATTGTTAAAAATGTGCATTGGATTGCGTGCGCAGATTAAATATTGCAGATTCGTGAAAATAGAGGAAGTATTTGATTACAAATGTTGATCGAGTTTTTCGACGACCTATCATGCGGTTAAGGTACAATTTGTTTACAGACATCACAAAATAAAAATATCCATCCTATACATATTCTTTTAACACACAAGACATATCATTTCATCCATACAAAACACAATTCTCATATCATACATGTGCAGAGGCATCGTATATACTACATCCGTGCCTTAATGCTTATCATGATCTTATATTTCACGTAATACAAGACAAATTTTTAATTTGTAATAATTCAAATTGTATATAAATAAAAATTATAAAATTTTTAAATTATAAACTATGTTATTAGATGAATCTAAAATCTATCTTAACTATATTTTTTCTTTAATTGTACAAATCAAAATTACTCAGTAATAAATTCTTATGCGTAACAATTAAAAAGAAATGGTTTATATAGACCACTGATCTAGAAAAATACTGTATTGATCGACAACTAGTTATAGTTTCAATTTTTCCGTATATGTATGTCCGTATGGAGGCTAGTTTTTAAAATACTCCAATTAGAATTTATTTAAATTTATTTATTTTTTTATATTTTTTTTACCATTCTCGGGCTACATTGGGCCAATATTAATTTATCGAGAATCTGAATTCTGGTGGACACTGAAGGGTTGCCTCTTCCAAAACAGAATTCTGCATACACGAAGAATTGATTTAAATTTATTGAACTATTATATAAAGTATAATGCTATTTTTTTTTTCAAATTTTAAATAATTATATTTAGTATTCACTTATTATTATTATTTATTGAATAAAATACCTTTTAGTGTTAGTTTAATGGATTATTTTTTTTTTTAGCTAATGTAATGATTACATTATACGATTTCCGAAAAAAAATGATTACTATATGTAGACTGTTCAGAGTGCGGTCCAAACCGTAAACCAGACTAGATCAAATCGTAAACCACAATTATATATATTTAATAAAAATATATATTATTTATAATATACTATTAGAATTTTATAGATTATAATTAGATTTAGTGGCAAATGCCTTTATATTAGTTAAAGGTACAGAGGCGATCATGAATGATTCATGCACTTTGTACATTGGTTTACAAATTATATTTGTAATCCTGATATATTTCAGAAAGCACATGCTGCTACTGTTATCCTTTATTGGCTCTACTATTGTTGTTTTCTTATGTATATTTGTAATTTTATTTTTTTCCATTAACTTGTAATAGTTCTAGTTTATTAAGTATTTGGCTTGTAAATAGTAAACTAGTATTTTTTTAAAACTTTTAATTTGCATTCGGAGTTTGGACTGTTACACTTACGACTGTAATTTATATGATTTTTTTTCTTTTTTTAAAACTTTGGTTAAATTGTAACCAAACTGCACCAAACTATTTTTTTCGGTTTGGTTTGAAATGCCAAAATGATTTGGTTTGTTTTAATTTTTCCCAAACTATTTTTTTGTGATTTAGTGTGAAACCGCACCAAACCACACCATGTTCACCCCTAATTATACGTGTTTTTCAAATATTACAATTTAAAAGGAATAGGGACTTTGCCCAATGGTCATATCTTTAATTTCTAAATTTATGGTTCGGGGTTCGATTTCCACCTGACCAATTATCCCTCATCTTTATTCCGTTTGTAATTTGTGTGGTTTAGGTTCCCACACACCTTTGCCGATACATGAGTGTCAATATTAAATATATATATATATATTACTTCGTACAATTTAATAATTTAACATTTCACACTGTTTTATTTATTTAAATTTAATTTTATCTGTCGTATATTTATATAGATAAGAAAAAATATCTGTCGTATAGTTGCAGATGGCACAAGGATATGCCGTATGCGTCGTTGCCAATATTTATTTTTGCGTCGGTGAACAATTAAGACGCTTGCCAACAGGGGCGGCGCTTGCGCTGTGGCAGCCCTATTGTATTGTACAGAACCCCTAATTCTTGTGCTCCATTTTTAAATTTTTTTTGGCTGAAAGACATTTTAAAAATTTATATAATTTTAATTTTGATTTCTTTCTTTGTTAGGAGTATTTTTTTTTTATATTCACATTATGGTAGTATAGTGTAATATCAATTTTTCTCTGCAAAAAAAATTTACTTTCATTTTTTCTTATATTTTTTTTACTCATTTTTAAAGAATTCATAGACAGTTGATCATTTTGGATATAAATAATTTTTTGGATGCAAGACTTAAAAATAAAATAAATTAATTTTTTGGATTTTAATTTTTTTTATTATGGTATTATACTATGAATAAATTAGAAATTAATAATTATTTTTTTTAAAACAAATTAAAGTAAACGTTATTATTATTATTATTATTATTATTATTATTATATGATATATAATATGCCCACCGAAAATGATGGCCGATTACCATGAACATCATCACTAAAATAATTTGTAGGAAATTGTTACTACGAAGATGGGTTTTATATTACAGTGGACCATTCTATGTATGTTCTCCTACTAAAGTGTTAATCAATTAACATTGTGGAGGATAACAATAAAAATTACTACTTTCAGAATTGAGTCAATTGACTATCAGGACGTGAGAAGATTCCACAACCTATCATATCTCACTGCAAATGTAATTTAATGTTTTGGTACTCACTACATTATACAGTTCATTAAAATCTTTTTCTCCTTTCTCCTTTGCAATCCCAATCCATTAGTAAACGAATTTAATTACCAGTCTGCTTATTTATTTCAATATTTCTGCAATTTAATTACTAGTCTTTTTACCGCATTATTGCAATTGTTAGTACTCAAATTGTTAACCCATTCCGTACAGGCTCCTCTTCAGCAAAATAAATCTGGAGATGAAACGCCTTCAAATTAAAATCTGGAATTCTACTTATTATTCGCAAGTTAGCATTTCTAGAATGGCAAGTAATTTCACATCTTTTGGATTTAACTTTCCAGGTTTTTTTTCATTTTTATTGATTGTATTGCTGGAGTTTAGTTTTTAATGTTGCCTTCCCCATGTAGCGTAATTGAAGTATTGAGCAGCACTACTTGTAATGAAAATAAAGTTTAAATTTGTCAACCTTTTACGTGCAGCGTTTACATTGAATCTTGAAACTAATCATTGCATATATTTTATTTTGATGGATAACTTTGTTTCTTGCTTTTGTGGAACTCAATTCCATCCGACATGATTAAGCATTTGGGTTATTTATTACTTCATGATTCATGTATATAATGTCATATTTATGCGCGGGTAGTGGCCAGTGAGTGCTTAGAATCGCTTGCTTTTTTAGTAGGTTTATTTTTACTTAAAAAAATGACAAATAATAAAATGTTAATTATTATTATTATTATTATTTTTGGAGTAGCTATTGAAGGCGCTCTCACAATTATAAAGGGGAATGAAAGGGAGGGATAGTAGACCGGTCGGGAATCGAACCTCCAACATTCCGTTGAAAGTCAAATGATTTAAAAACTTGGGCGAAGTCCTCATCCCAATTAATTTGGTGATTGACTATGTGTGTGCATATATTATAGATATAGAGGTAGATGTTATCTTTTGATTTTGTAATCTCTTGCATGATTTTTGCTTCTGGTGTTTTTAATTTGTAGTATGTCACAATATGTGAAAGCATTTTATAAATTTTTGAATAATTGAATAACTAACCCTATCCTCTCTATCCTTGTCATTCATTGAAATTTGTCAAAATAATCAAATTACTATTGTATGGTGCTGTTTTCAACATATTTGCCTAATTTTCTAGAAATACTATTCAAATATCATTATTAAATTTGGAGAACCAATTTCTTACTTTTATCAAGAACAAGAAACGAAGAATAAATATATCTAACCTAGCTCAATGATTAATTTATTCGAGCCACTTAGTTTACCCCTAAAAACACCTTCACAGTGAAATTGAACAATATAGTCTATTAGATATGAGATGAAATATATTAATGATCTATGTACAAAAAACCAAATAATATAAATCTATCTTGATATGAGATTGGATTAATGATTAATAACATACTGATTAAAATCGAAAGGAAAAAAAATGCTAATTTGGGGGGATGATTTGTCGGCATTGCATCTGTAACGCCCCGAAAATTCAAACCTGATTTTCGCAAACGTTACCGCTGTACTAACTATCCTAAACTAGTGGCCAGCTAATTTAAAACAGCTAGTACAACACTGGGTAAATCTAAAGTGATCATCTGATTAATCCAGTTTAATGCAGAAGCTATAAATAAATTAAAAACACATAGGCACATAAAAATGTCACCCAATAATAATCAAATAACGGTCCCAGCGACCCATCCAGGCTGCAAGCCTCCCAACAGCATACCAATATCTCAAACAGGGCTACCAGCCCAAAGCTGTAAATCACATAAGGCCACCGGCCGACAGTATGTAAATCCCAGGCTCACAGGCCTCAACCAGCAGTAGTCCAAATACCAACCACAGATAGTCACATAATATCACATTAGCATAATGAGCGCGTCCTATATACTCCTATCTATGTGATCTCTCAATACCCCAAACCCAAATCATGCTCCAGCGCCTCCAGCAGGATCTATAAAACAGACAAAAGCAAAGGGGGTCAGTACAACGTACTGAGCAAGGCTACGTGCCGGGGAGTAAGGGAAAACAAAACCACATCTCAAGATAGTAAATATAGGTAATAAATAAACATATTAATAACGGCAGAATATAAATAAAGCAGTTAAACACCACACCGTCCCATACCGGTGCTTCAACCACGATCATACAATTGACATAAATAAATCATCACACCGTCCCATACCGGTGCTTCAACCACAGACATACAATTTATGCACGTGATGCATGGCCTAACATACACCTATCTACCCTATATGCAAATGCAAATGAATATGCCTAGCCGGCAACCTAAACCCGGGCGGTATGAACCCACGGGTGAGGATATCATCAACTCCAACCCGTTACAGGGTAACATACACCATCCCCGCAGGGACCACAGGCATCACAGCCCAATCACAGGCATAACAGCCAAATCACAGGCATCACAGCCAAATCACAGGCATCACAGCCTAATAATCACCCCGCAGGGCCATCGGGACTCAACAACACCGGTAAAGGCTGCCCGATCAGACATTTCCAATATGTCCATCCATCCATAATGCAATACCATGCATTATAATAACCAGCCCAAAAGGGCCAACATGAATAACAACAATAATCCACCCCGCAGGGTCATCGGGACTCAACAACACCGGTAAAGGCTGCCCGATCGAACATTTCCAATATGTTCGTAATCTCATAATGCAATATCATGCATTATAATAACCACCCCAAAAGGGTAACAGATATAACAGTCAATAATACACCCCGCAGGGCCTTCGGGACTCAACAACACCTGTGAAGGTTGCCCGATCTATCATAAATATCATAACAACCCATCGGGTTAATAACCGTCAATTCCAAAGCAATAACATGCATATGACAATACAGTGATATTCAAGCACCTACACAATAGGTTCGCATGCTTCTCAACATATAAGGAATTCAATACATAGCCCCCAAGGCTAAGGCATTAGTGATATAATAATTCAACAGTTTCCCTAAGCAATTCAACAACCCACACGGGCCAATTGATTAACCCACGGTTTACCAATAATATTTGGGGAAGTCATAACAATAATTGGTGCAAAGAAAACATCATTATAGGATCAAAATCGCACAAAAAGGGGCCAAACAGGGCCTTCCTGCGCTCACTGCGCGCCCGCTCGCGTAAAACGCGTGACATACGCAGCCCAATACTGTAGCGATACTGTAGCAATTACTGTAGTAATTACTGTAGCAATTACTGTAGCGATTACTGTAGCAAGTTACTGCGGTAACTACTGTAGCAAGTTACTGCGGTAACTACTGTAGCGAGTTACTGCGGTAACTACTGTAGTGAGTTACTGCGGTAACTACTGTACAAGTTACTGTGGTAGTTACTGTTCAAATTACCGTGATAATTACTGTTCAAATTACCGTGGTAATTACTGTTCAAATTACCGTGGTAAATACTGTGGCGAATTACTGCGGTAACTACGCGAGTTACCGCGGTAACTACTGTACAGTTACTGTAGCAGTACTGTAGCAGTTACTGTAGCAGTTGCTGTTCATCGTCTTCTCCGATTTTCCAATCAGTTTTTCCGGCGATTTCGCCGGAATCCGACCCCAAATACCCCCCAAACACGTAATTTAAGCAATATAATCCCTTGCCTGATGTCTTCCAACAAAAATCGGCCTCCGATTCGTCGATTACAAGCTTCAATCGAACAAAATCAACCCAAAACCTAAAATCAACAACCAACTCCAAAATCAACACCATTAAGCTCACAAATATATCTAAAACATATATTTGAGTCTAAATAATCAAGGATTAAAGCTTAACTCAACAAAATACAAAAACCCCCAATTTTCACCCACGGTCAACACCCAAAACACCTCCAAATCTTAACAAAAATCAAGAACTAATAACAATAAATCACTTACCAAAAGTATGAATATGAATTTCCCAACTTGATTTCAAGCCAATATGAAGATTGTTCTTGGCCAATGAGGGCTACGGGAAGGAGAAGAAATGGAGAGAGGAAGAAGAAAGGAAAAATGGGGAAAGGGAAGAAAAGGAAAAAATGGAGAGAGGAAGGTGGGTCTCAAACCCACTTCCCATTTTTAATAAAAATTATATCCGGATCGGGTCATGATGTTGTGTCTCCTTCCAACTTCTTTTATTCTAACAAGTCGCGGTCCATTTTTTTTTAAGCACTTTGGCTCTTATTAACTTGTGGGTTTGCTACCCACTTATACTTCCACTTCAATCCAATAACTCTCTTACACAAAAATTCATATTAGTTATCTTTATTAATTAACCACAATTACTTAAATCAATTATGCGTTAATTAATCGGGATGTTACAATCTCTCCCCCTTAGGATCATTTCGCCCCCGAAATGCATAATCAACCACATGATCATCAATGAACAATCAAGGGAAAAATGTTACTTCTTTATGAGAAGTAAAAATTAAAGTCTGGCTACTTCAGTTTCATACGCTCCCCAGTTTCTTCAAGTAGCATATTCAGCTCCGTGTCTAGACCACAACACCTTAACCATCAACATGGTTTTATTCATCGGAACCTCATCATTTGTATCAATCACCCGATCTGGAACTCCTCGAACTTAAGACTAGCATCCAATTCAACTTTATCAAGCTGAATGATCTTAGCTGGATCAAAAAAAATTTCCTGAGTTGGGAAGTATAGAACATATCATGGGCTCGTCCCACTTCAGCTGGCAAAATCACCCTATAAGCCACTTTACCAACTCTCTCCACAATCTCTAGGATCCAATATATATCTCGGAATCAGTTTGGCTTCTTACTAAACAGGCGTACCCCTTTCAGAGGCGATACCCGCAAAAATACGCTATCACCAACCTCAAACTCCACATCTCGACGAGCTAAATCAGCATAGCTCCACTGTCTGTCCTGAACCTCTTTCATTCGATCCCTGATGATCTTCACCAACTCGATTGTCTGCTCAATCATCTCAGGACTCACATTCACCTTATCTGTTGGATCATTCCAACATAATGGACTCATACACTTTCTCCCATACAATGCCTCAAAGGGAGCCACTAGATTTTGAAAACATGAACTACCATTTCCGTCTTCAAATCATGCGTCGGGTAGTTCTATTGATCACCTTCTCATTCTGCATCAACACACCACCCAAACCTTTATGTGAGGTGTTGGTCAAAACTTCGTACTCACCTGACTCATGAGGTAGAGTCAATACAAATGCCTTTGTCATTACATTCTTCCAAAGTTCGAACTCCTGCTCACAATCATCATCCCACTGGAATTTAACATCGTTATAGAACAATCTCATCTGAGGTCTAGCAATGCTAGAAAATCCCTCAATAAACCTACTGTAGTAACTAACAAGATCCAAGAAACTCCGTATCTCCCCCACAATGTTTGGGGCTTGCCATTTCAACACAGCTTCTACCTTGGCAGGATCAACAGATATACCATTACTGGAAACAATGTGCCCCGGAAAAGACACACTCTCCAACCAAAATTCACATTTGGAGAGTTTAGCATACAACATATGCTCTCGCAATACGTTCAAGACCGCCCTCAAGTGACCCGTGTGTCTCACGCATTGGCGAATAAACCAGGATATCATCTATGAACACAACCACACACACATCCAGCAGGGGATGGAATACCCTATACATGAGATCCATGAAGATCGCTAGTGCGTTAGTCAAACCAAAAGGCATGACCGTGAATTCAAAATGTCCATAACGAGTGCTGAAAGCTGTCTTAGGCCTATCAGCCTCCGCCACCCTTATCTGGTGGTAGCCCGATCTCAAATCAATCTTACTGAACATACTGGCCCCTCTCAACTAATCAAACAGATTCTCAATCCAAGGTAAAGGATACTTGTTTTTCCCGTGATTCGGTTCAAACCTCTGGAATCGATGCACTTCCTCATCGACCCATCATTCTTCTTAACAAACAAAACATGAGCTCCTCAAGGCGAGCTACTCGGCTGAATATACCCCTTATTGGTAAGCTCATTCAATTGATCCTTCAACTCCTTCAGTTCACAGGAGCCATATGATAATGAGCCTTAGAAATAGAAGTTGCATCAGACTTCAACTCAATAGTAAAATCAATCTCCCGAGGAGGTGGGAGACCAGGAATTTTATCGGGAAATAAATCCCCGAACTCAGATACAACAGGGACATTCGAAGAAGCAGAAACTTCTGCTCGAAGATCCCTCATTTGCCACAGGGAAATAGAACAACCCCTAGATATCAAGTCACACAACAAAGCAATAGAAACCACACCAATAACAGGTGGAATCAAAGGATGTCAGTAAGAAACACACTTACCAAAGAATCCTAAAAGGATATTCATGAAATACCACAATCAATCACAGCATGATGGCAAATACAGCCAATCCATGCCCAGTAGTACGTCAAAAATCAGTCAGGCTAAAGACCACCAGGTCAGCCCTGAATTCACGACTCTCGATGCTCAACACAGTATATTGCATCAAATGATCACTTCGAATATTATCACCCGAAGGTAAAGAAACAAGCATCTGGTAGGGCGCCAACGGTCCTACTCCATGCTCTCGCACAAATCGCAAAGCCACTAAAGAACACGAGGCTTCTGAATTGCACAGTACTAAGGCAGAAGGATTCGCAGCAGTAGTAGCATTTACTCCATGCTTATGAATGAAATTTAAAGTCTCAAATGAACATAAGACTCCAGAATCAAACACAATAACAGCAACACAAAATGCGACATAAATAATTCCCATATCAGGGAAACGGGTTTATCTCTCAACCAGAGAGTCAAGAAGAAACACATATGATACATGAATGACACACATGCCAAAACGTTATCCAATCAACGTAACTTTTCCATCACATAAAGACAACATACTAGAAAATCCCCTAGTTCGGACTCGCCCTAGTGATATCGGCCCCCTTCACGTTACCGATCTTTCCATGCAGAACAGTCACCTTGCCTCGTCTTACTCGACAAGCATTCAACGCCAGTGTCAATTCAATGCCACTTCACATTATTATTCTTTCTAACCAAATCCGACTATACCCTCACTGGCATAGCCTCGAAATGGTTTCCACCATCCTTCGGATGCAGGCGGACTGCAAATATCTATATCACCTCAGTGGGTTATCGCAGTAGGGAGATTTTCTCAGTACCCTATTTCACTCTCGAGGGTACGTCAAACCCATCTGAACACCATTCAGCACATTGATCCAGCTTGGATCGCTATTCGAATAGCCCAGGCTTCCATGAGGCATTTCCAAACTACTCATCCAACTTAGATTACAACATCAACAAACAGTGTTAGCAGAAATCACCAATCATATACAAAGCAGTATATATAAACGACAAAATTAAATAACCGATCAAAAGTCATTCATAGTCCTCAATGACTGTGAGATAACAAGGATCCTGACTGGAGTACCATGGTTTCCTCACAGTTCCCCAACTGTGAATTAACCTGGTGTCCGTAGAAATAATCAGATATAGTAAAAATGCAATTCTATGCTATATGTACCCCACACACAGCTCACCACCTATGTCTACACAAGTTTTAATAAGATAAAAGAGCACACAGGCTCTGATACCACTCTGTAACGCCCCGAAAATTCAAACCTGATTTTCGCAAACGTTACCGCTGTACTAACTATCCTAAACTAGTGGCCAGCTAATTTAAAACAGCTAGTACAACACTGGGTAAACCTAAAGTGATCATCTGATTAATCCAGTTTAATGCAGAAGCTATAAATAAATTAAAAACACATAGGCACATAAAAATGTCACCCAATAATAATCAAATAACGGTCCCAGCGACCCATCCAGGCTGCAAGCCTCCCAACAGCATACCAATATCTCAAACAGGGCTACCAGCCCAAAGCTGTAAATCACATAAGGCCACCGGCCGACAGTATGTAAATCCCAGGCTCACAGGCCTCAACCAGCAGTAGTCCAAATACCAACCACAGATAGTCACATAATATCACATTAGCATAATGAGCGCGTCCTATATACTCCTATCTATGTGATCTCTCAATACCCCAAACCCAAATCATGCTCCAGCGCCTCCAGCAGGATCTATAAAACAGACAAAAGCAAAGGGGGTCAGTACAACGTACTGAGCAAGGCTACGTGCCGGGGAGTAAGGGAAAACAAAACCACATCTCAAGATAGTAAATATAGGTAATAAATAAACATATTAATAACGGCAGAATATAAATAAAGCAGTTAAACACCACACCGTCCCATACCGGTGCTTCAACCACGATCATACAATTGACATAAATAAATCATCACACCGTCCCATACCGGTGCTTCAACCACAGACATACAATTTATGCACGTGATGCATGGCCTAACATACACCTATCTACCCTATATGCAAATGCAAATGAATATGCCTAGCCGGCAACCTAAACCCGGGCGGTATGAACCCACGGGTGAGGATATCATCAACTCCAACCCGTTACAGGGTAACATACACCATCCCCGCAGGGACCACAGGCATCACAGCCCAATCACAGGCATAACAGCCAA
Source organism: Hygrophila difformis (assembly GCA_030278955.1). NCBI lineage: Eukaryota > Viridiplantae > Streptophyta > Magnoliopsida > Lamiales > Acanthaceae > Hygrophila > Hygrophila difformis. Next base: position 6,445,078 of record JAOANR010000010.1, read on the forward strand.
ATCACAGGCATCACAGCCAAATCACAGGCATCACAGCCTAATAATCACCCCGCAGGGCCATCGGGACTCAACAACACCGGTAAAGGCTGCCCGATCAGACATTTCCAATATGTCCATCCATCCATAATGCAATACCATGCATTATAATAACCAGCCCAAAAGGGCCAACATGAATAACAACAATAATCCACCCCGCAGGGTCATCGGGACTCAACAACACCGGTAAAGGCTGCCCGATCGAACATTTCCAATATGTTCGTAATCTCATAATGCAATATCATGCATTATAATAACCACCCCAAAAGGGTAACAGATATAACAGTCAATAATACACCCCGCAGGGCCTTCGGGACTCAACAACACCTGTGAAGGTTGCCCGATCTATCATAAATATCATAACAACCCATCGGGTTAATAACCGTCAATTCCAAAGCAATAACATGCATATGACAATACAGTGATATTCAAGCACCTACACAATAGGTTCGCATGCTTCTCAACATATAAGGAATTCAATACATAGCCCCCAAGGCTAAGGCATTAGTGATATAATAATTCAACAGTTTCCCTAAGCAATTCAACAACCCACACGGGCCAATTGATTAACCCACGGTTTACCAATAATATTTGGGGAAGTCATAACAATAATTGGTGCAAAGAAAACATCATTATAGGATCAAAATCGCACAAAAAGGGGCCAAACAGGGCCTTCCTGCGCTCACTGCGCGCCCGCTCGCGTAAAACGCGTGACATACGCAGCCCAGTACTGTAGCGATACTGTAGCAATTACTGTAGTAATTACTGTAGCAATTACTGTAGCAATTACTGTAGCAAGTTACTGCGGTAACTACTGTAGCGAGTTACTGCGGTAACTACTGTAGTGAGTTACTGCGGTAACTACTGTACAAGTTACTGTGGTAGTTACTGTTCAAATTACCGTGGTAATTACTGTTCAAATTACCGTGGTAATTACTGTTCAAATTACCGTGGTAAATACTGTGGCGAATTACTGCGGTAACTACGCGAGTTACCGCGGTAACTACTGTACAGTTACTGTAGCAGTACTGTAGCAGTTACTGTAGCAGTTGCTGTTCATCGTCTTCTCCGATTTTCCAATCAGTTTTTCCGGCGATTTCGCCGGAATCCGACCCCAAATACCCCCCAAACACGTAATTTAAGCAATATAATCCCTTGCCTGATGTCTTCCAACAAAAATCGGCCTCCGATTCGTCGATTACAAGCTTCAATCGAACAAAATCAACCCAAAACCTAAAATCAACAACCAACTCCAAAATCAACACCATTAAGCTCACAAATATATCTAAAACATATATTTGAGTCTAAATAATCAAGGATTAAAGCTTAACTCAACAAAATACAAAAACCCCCAATTTTCACCCACGGTCAACACCCAAAACACCTCCAAATCTTAACAAAAATCAAGAACTAATAACAATAAATCACTTACCAAAAGTATGAATATGAATTTCCCAACTTGATTTCAAGCCAATATGAAGATTGTTCTTGGCCAATGAGGGCTACGGGAAGGAGAAGAAATGGAGAGAGGAAGAAGAAAGGAAAAATGGGGAAAGGGAAGAAAAGGAAAAAATGGAGAGAGGAAGGTGGGTCTCAAACCCACTTCCCATTTTTAATAAAAATTATATCCGGATCGGGTCATGATGTTGTGTCTCCTTCCAACTTCTTTTATTCTAACAAGTCGCGGTCCATTTTTTTTAAGCACTTTGGCTCTTATTAACTTGTGGGTTTGCTACCCACTTATACTTCCACTTCAATCCAATAACTCTCTTACACAAAAATTCATATTAGTTATCTTTATTAATTAACCACAATTACTTAAATCAATTATGCGTTAATTAATCGGGATGTTACAATCTCTCCCCCTTAGGATCATTTCGCCCCCGAAATGCATAATCAACCACATGATCATCAATGAACAATCAAGGGAAAAATGTTACTTCTTTATGAGAAGTAAAAATTAAAGTCTGGCTACTTCAGTTTCATACGCTCCCCAGTTTCTTCAAGTAGCATATTCAGCTCCGTGTCTAGACCACAACACCTTAACCATCAACATGGTTTTATTCATCGGAACCTCATCATTTGTATCAATCACCCGATCTGGAACTCCTCGAACTTAAGACTAGCATCCAATTCAACTTTATCAAGCTGAATGATCTTAGCTGGATCAAAAAAAATTTCCTGAGTTGGGAAGTATAGAACATATCATGGGCTCGTCCCACTTCAGCTGGCAAAATCACCCTATAAGCCACTTTACCAACTCTCTCCACAATCTCTAGGATCCAATATATATCTCGGAATCAGCTTGGCTTCTTACTAAACAGGCGTACCCCTTTCAGAGGCGATACCCGCAAAAATACGCTATCACCAACCTCAAACTCCACATCTCGACGAGCTAAATCAGCATAGCTCCACTGTCTGTCCTGAACCTCTTTCATTCGATCCCTGATGATCTTCACCAACTCGATTGTCTGCTCAATCATCTCAGGACTCACATTCACCTTATCTGTTGGATCATTCCAACATAATGGACTCATACACTTTCTCCATACAATGCCTCAAAGGGAGCCACTAGATTTTGAAAACATGAACTACCATTTCCGTCTTCAAATCATGCGTCGGGTAGTTCTATTGATCACCTTCTCATTCTGCATCAACACACCACCCAAACCTTTATGTGAGGTGTTGGTCAAAACTTCGTACTCACCTGACTCATGAGGTAGAGTCAATACAAATGCCTTTGTCATTACATTCTTCCAAAGTTCGAACTCCTGCTCACAATCATCATCCCACTGGAATTTAACATCGTTATAGAACAATCTCATCTGAGGTCTAGCAATGCTAGAAAATCCCTCAATAAACCTACTATAGTAACTAACAAGATCCAAGAAACTCCGTATCTCCCCCACAATGTTTGGGGCTTGCCATTTCAACACAGCTTCTACCTTGGCAGGATCAACAGATATACCATTACTGGAAACAATGTGCCCCGGAAAAGACACACTCTCCAACCAAAATTCACATTTGGAGAGTTTAGCATACAACATATGCTCTCGCAATACGTTCAAGACCGCCCTCAAGTGACCCGTGTGTCTCACGCATTGGCGAATAAACCAGGATATCATCTATGAACACAACCACACACACATCCAGCAGGGGATGGAATACCCTATACATGAGATCCATGAAGATCGCTAGTGCGTTAGTCAAACCAAAAGGCATGACCGTGAATTCAAAATGTCCATAACGAGTGCTGAAAGCTGTCTTAGGCCTATCAGCCTCCGCCACCCTTATCTGGTGGTAGCCCGATCTCAAATCAATCTTACTGAACATACTGGCCCCTCTCAACTAATCAAACAGATTCTCAATCCAAGGTAAAGGATACTTGTTTTTCCCGTGATTCGGTTCAAACCTCTGGAATCGATGCACTTCCTCATCGACCCATCATTCTTCTTAACAAACAAAACATGAGCTCCTCAAGGCGAGCTACTCGGCTGAATATACCCCTTATTGGTAAGCTCATTCAATTGATCCTTCAACTCCTTCAGTTCACAGGAGCCATATGATAATGAGCCTTAGAAATAGAAGTTGCATCAGACTTCAACTCAATAGTAAAATCAATCTCCCGAGGAGGTGGGAGACCAGGAATTTTATCGGGAAATAAATCCCCGAACTCAGATACAACAGGGACATTCGAAGAAGCAGAAACTTCTGCTCGAAGATCCCTCATTTGCCACAGGGAAATAGAACAACCCCTAGATATCAAGTCACACAACAAAGCAATAGAAACCACACCAATAACAGGTGGAATCAAAGGATGTCAGTAAGAAACACACTTACCAAAGAATCCTAAAAGGATATTCATGAAATACCACAATCAATCACAGCATGATGGCAAATACAGCCAATCCATGCCCAGTAGTACGTCAAAAATCAGTCAGGCTAAAGACCACCAGGTCAGCCCTGAATTCACGACTCTCGATGCTCAACACAGTATATTGCATCAAATGATCACTTCGAATATTATCACCCGAAGGTAAAGAAACAAGCATCTGGTAGGGCGCCAACGGTCCTACTCCATGCTCTCGCACAACTCGCAAAGCCACTAAAGAACACGAGGCTTCTGAATCGCACAGTACTAAGGCAGAAGGATTCGCAGCAGTAGTAGCATTTACTCCATGCTTACGAATGAAATTTAGAGTCTCAAATGAACATAAGACTCCAGAATCAAACAAAATAACAACACAAAATGCGACATAAATAATTTCTATAACAGGGAAACGAGTTTATCTCTCAACCAGAGAGTCAAGAAGGAACACCCACGATACAAGAATGACACACATGCCAAAACGTTATCCAATCAACGTAACGTTTCCATCACATAAAGACGACATACTAGGAAGTCCCCTAGTTCGGACTCGCCCCAGTGATATCGGCCCCCTTCACGTTACCGATCTTTCTATGCAGAACAGTCACCTTGCCTCGTCTCATGCGACAGGCATTCAACGCTTCGAGAACCATCTAATGTTCTTTTGATTGACCCAGTGTCAATTCTATGCCACTTCATATCATTATTCTTTCTAACCAAATCCGACTATACCCTTACTGGCATAACTAAGAAATGGTTTCCACCATCCTTCGCATGCAGGCGGACTGCAATTATCTATATCACCTCAGTGGGTTATCGCAGTAGGGAGATTTTCTCAGTACCCTATTTCACTCTCGAGGGTACGTCAAACCCATCTGAACACCATTCAGCACATTGATCCAGCTTGGATCGCTATTCGAATAGCCCAGGCTTCCATGAGGCATTTCCAAACTACTCATCCAACTTAGATTACAACATCAACAAACAGTGTTAGCAGAAATCACCAATCATATACAAAGCAGTATATATAAACGACAAAATTAAATAACCGATCAAAAGTCATTCATAGTCCTCAATGACTGTGAGATAACAAGGATCCTGACTGGAGTACCATGGTTTCCTCACAGTTCCCCAACTGTGAATTAACCTGGTGTCCGTAGAAATAATCAGATATAGTAAAAATGCAATTCTATGCTATATGTACCCCACACACAGCTCACCACCTATGTCTACACAAGTTTTAATAAGATAAAAGAGCACACAGGCTCTGATACCACTCTGTAACGCCCCGAAAATTCAAACCTGATTTTCGCAAACGTTACCGCTGTACTAACTATCCTAAACTAGTGGCCAGCTAATTTAAAACAGCTAGTACAACACTGGGTAAACCTAAAGTGATCATCTGATTAATCCAGTTTAATGCAGAAGCTATAAATAAATTAAAAACACATAGGCACATAAAAATGTCACCCAATAATAATCAAATAACGGTCCCAGCGACCCATCCAGGCTGCAAGCCTCCCAACAGCATACCAATATCTCAAACAGGGCTACCAGCCCAAAGCTGTAAATCACATAAGGCCACCGGCCGACAGTATGTAAATCCCAGGCTCACAGGCCTCAACCAGCAGTAGTCCAAATACCAACCACAGATAGTCACATAATATCACATTAGCATAATGAGCGCGTCCTATATACTCCTATCTATGTGATCTCTCAATACCCCAAACCCAAATCATGCTCCAGCGCCTCCAGCAGGATCTATAAAACAGACAAAAGCAAAGGGGGTCAGTACAACGTACTGAGCAAGGCTACGTGCCGGGGAGTAAGGGAAAACAAAACCACATCTCAAGATAGTAAATATAGGTAATAAATAAACATATTAATAACGGCAGAATATAAATAAAGCAGTTAAACACCACACCGTCCCATACCGGTGCTTCAACCACGATCATACAATTGACATAAATAAATCATCACACCGTCCCATACCGGTGCTTCAACCACAGACATACAATTTATGCACGTGATGCATGGCCTAACATACACCTATCTACCCTATATGCAAATGCAAATGAATATGCCTAGCCGGCAACCTAAACCCGGGCGGTATGAACCCACGGGTGAGGATATCATCAACTCCAACCCGTTACAGGGTAACATACACCATCCCCGCAGGGACCACAGGCATCACAGCCCAATCACAGGCATAACAGCCAAATCACAGGCATCACAGCCAAATCACAGGCATCACAGCCTAATAATCACCCCGCAGGGCCATCGGGACTCAACAACACCGGTAAAGGCTGCCCGATCAGACATTTCCAATATGTCCATCCATCCATAATGCAATACCATGCATTATAATAACCAGCCCAAAAGGGCCAACATGAATAACAACAATAATCCACCCCGCAGGGTCATCGGGACTCAACAACACCGGTAAAGGCTGCCCGATCGAACATTTCCAATATGTTCGTAATCTCATAATGCAATATCATGCATTATAATAACCACCCCAAAAGGGTAACAGATATAACAGTCAATAATACACCCCGCAGGGCCTTCGGGACTCAACAACACCTGTGAAGGTTGCCCGATCTATCATAAATATCATAACAACCCATCGGGTTAATAACCGTCAATTCCAAAGCAATAACATGCATATGACAATACAGTGATATTCAAGCACCTACACAATAGGTTCGCATGCTTCTCAACATATAAGGAATTCAATACATAGCCCCCAAGGCTAAGGCATTAGTGATATAATAATTCAACAGTTTCCCTAAGCAATTCAACAACCCACACGGGCCAATTGATTAACCCACGGTTTACCAATAATATTTGGGGAAGTCATAACAATAATTGGTGCAAAGAAAACATCATTATAGGATCAAAATCGCACAAAAAGGGGCCAAACAGGGCCTTCCTGCGCTCACTGCGCGCCCGCTCGCGTAAAACGCGTGACATACGCAGCCCAGTACTGTAGCGATACTGTAGCAATTACTGTAGTAATTACTGTAGCAATTACTGTAGCAATTACTGTAGCGATTACTGTAGCAAGTTACTGCGGTAACTACTGTAGCGAGTTACTGCGGTAACTACTGTAGTGAGTTACTGCGGTAACTACTGTACAAGTTACTGTGGTAGTTACTGTTCAAATTACCGTGGTAATTACTGTTCAAATTACCGTGGTAATTACTGTTCAAATTACCGTGGTAAATACTGTGGCGAATTACTGCGGTAACTACGCGAGTTACCGCGGTAACTACTGTACAGTTACTGTAGCAGTACTGTAGCAGTACTGTAGCAGTTACTGTAGCAGTTGCTGTTCATCGTCTTCTCCGATTTTCCAATCAGTTTTTCCGGCGATTTCGCCGGAATCCGACCCCAAATACCCCCCAAACACGTAATTTAAGCAATATAATCCCTTGCCTGATGTCTTCCAACAAAAATCGGCCTCCGATTCGTCGATTACAAGCTTCAATCGAACAAAATCAACCCAAAACCTAAAATCAACAACCAACTCCAAAATCAACACCATTAAGCTCACAAATATATCTAAAACATATATTTGAGTCTAAATAATCAAGGATTAAAGCTTAACTCAACAAAATACAAAAACCCCCAATTTTCACCCACGGTCAACACCCAAAACACCTCCAAATCTTAACAAAAATCAAGAACTAATAACAATAAATCACTTACCAAAAGTATGAATATGAATTTCCCAACTTGATTTCAAGCCAATATGAAGATTGTTCTTGGCCAATGAGGGCTACGGGAAGGAGAAGAAATGGAGAGAGGAAGAAGAAAGGAAAAATGGGGAAAGGGAAGAAAAGGAAAAAATGGAGAGAGGAAGGTGGGTCTCAAACCCACTTCCCATTTTTAATAAAAATTATATCCGGATCGGGTCATGATGTTGTGTCTCCTTCCAACTTCTTTTATTCTAACAAGTCGCGGTCCATTTTTTTTTAAGCACTTTGGCTCTTATTAACTTGTGGGTTTGCTACCCACTTATACTTCCACTTCAATCCAATAACTCTCTTACACAAAAATTCATATTAGTTATCTTTATTAATTAACCACAATTACTTAAATCAATTATGCGTTAATTAATCGGGATGTTACAGCATCTGACTTCGTTTTCCATTCTTCCTTTAAAAAAAGGTTATTCACTTGATCAAGAAAAAAGAAACATTAAATTTAATCAATATGAGAAATAATACTGTATATATGTTTATTTGTTGTTACATGGGTCCACTACATCTTGCTTAAAAAACAACGGTAGCTTATGATAGTCAAATTATAACCCCAACTAAGGCTGGACAAAATATTCGAACCGATTCGTTGATCTGCTGAATCGAATCGAAATCGAATCGAATTTCCGATTAACTGAAGACCCCGGAGCAAATACAAATATCATATTCCAGTATTCGTCCGGTTCAAATACAAATACAAATACAAATACTTTAATTTTTTTCCCCCGGTTAACCGAACCGAACCGAATATATTTATTTTATTTTAAAAGTTATATATTTTGTAAATATTATAGACATTTGATGGTATAAAATTATATATAGATAATAGTATATCATTATTCATTTAATTATTAATTATATAATAAAATAAATATAAAAAACTAAAGAGCTAATTATAAAAATATATCACCATAATAAGCCTATATTGATTTTTTTCTTTCAGAATACCCTTTTATTGAAATATACCTCTACACTAAGATTTGTTACATATATTAACATATTTTGATAACATTGAAAATAATCACTAAATTCCATAGGTATATATATAATTTTTCTGTAGTGTAATAACCTCGTCCGACCCTCTTAACATGTATAATCAAATTTTCATTTCTTAAATCTTTGAGTTTCGTAGATTTTAAATATTCGAACCGAATCGTTTAACCGCTTTGAAACCGAACCCCCGGTTAACCGAGGACTCCGGTTACAAATACAAATACTGAAATGAAGTATTTGCCCCGTTCAAATACAAATACAAATACCTGAAAAATTCAGGTTAACCGAACCGTGCCCACCCCTAACCCCAACCATAAAATTGTAATTCAATCGAAAATATAACCACTAAATCAAATCATTATCCCGTAGTATACGTACATAAGATATACTACTACATAAATTGTTAAGAAAATTTATAAATTTATGTAGTGATTAAGTACTATATAGCAAGGTTGTTAAGATTGGGATCCTATATGAGATCGTTTTTCTCTTCGCAAGATCGGGATCGTAGGATCGAATCGGGATCCTAAGATCTTATGAAATTGCAATAATGGATAAACTCAATTATGCATACTAACATGTAAAAGCATTATTTCGTGTGTTTATGAATCTTGCAAGTTAATTAATACTATAAGACAGTACAAAAACATCATAATTAAACATAAAATATTTTCACATACATACAGATTATATTTTTTTTACACATCATACATAAAGAATACAAGCTCTTAAGTTTAAAATTATAGGAAAAAAGTTACTTTGATCCAAAATCATAAAATACTATAAAAATTTTATGCGTTTAAGAGGGTATGATCGTAAGATCGTAGAAGCGTTTGAGGGAGTATGACCATAAGATCGTAATATTCTACAATCAGGATTGGGATCTTACTAATTTTAAGATCCTACAAGGATCGGGATCGTTTTAGAGAGGTGTGATCGTAAAATCGTAAGATCCTAAGATCAGGATCGAGATCTTAACAACTATGCTATATAGTTTAGGGGATTGTTTTGTTTTAACTTTTTAAAATAGTAGTACATGTAATACTAAGTAGTATTGTAAAACATATAAAAATGATAAGTAATTAATTTAATATATAAAATAATTACCAAAAATAAATATAGTCATGAATGGAAGCTAAGGTTGCAACGGATTGTGAAGTGAAAACGAATCAAATGACCACACTTTGGTGTTTCTTAAGAAAGTGAACATGTCAGATGTTTCGGACAATTTTTTTTTTTCCCCCCTTACAGCTGTGCCTACCGGCTTCTTTTCAATAAATTAATTATTCTCTCTTTTTCTTTGACTCCTTTTTCCAGCAGTCACTTTAAATTACTCTACTGGTCTAAGGGTATTTGGATGGACTTCTTCCTAGAGCTCGGTAAAAATACCGAATATACCGCATACCGCACATATTGTACCGAAAAAATACCGAGAATACCAAAATTTTCGGTATACCGTAATTTTCGGTACGGTATCATAAATCTTACGGTACGGTAATGGTATAGAATAAGAAAAGGAAAACCTTATGGATCGTTGTACATTTTAATTTGAATTAGGGATTCTGTGTACAACTCTAAGTGTCCCTTAACCACATATGCATCTGACCATATATGCATCATCTTTATGTATTTAAATAAATAAAAAGGAGGTTTTTCAATGCGAGATCTAAAAACATATCTCTCCGTTGCCCCAGTACTAAGTACGCTATGGTTCGGGGCTTTAGCAGGGGAAGCGAGCGAGGGCTTGCCCGAGCGGATCTAAGGAAGCAAGTTGGATGATTTCTTCGGAAATCTCCAACGAATCGCGAACATACCACGCACGACTGGACGTAGAGCCACTAAGAGCTGGCAGAGCTACCACTGGTGCTTTGCCTCCTCCACTACAGGAGGTATAGCTCTACCTTATAGTAGCTAAAGGAAGCAAGAGTTTTCTTTAAAATGAGAATCTATAGTTTATAGCCTGAGACGAAAGCATTGGGACTTCTCCATTTTTTGATACCGCGGTATACCGTTACCGTACCGAACTTCGGTATATACCGCGGTATCGGTATATCGGTATGTACCAATTCTTCGGTATGTCGTTATATACCGCGATACCGGTATATACCGCAATACCGATATGCTGGTATATAGAGAATGTTCTGTATGTCGGTATATACCGCAGTACCGGTATGTCGGTATGTAGCGAATGTTCGGTATGTCGGTATATACCGTGATACCGGTATGCCGGTATGTACCGAAGGTTCGGTATACCGGTATATACCGAACATACCGAAATGTCGGTATGGCAACGGTATGGAAATTTTTCATACCGAAAATTTCGGTATACCGAAGATCGGTATACCGAAGATCAGTATACCGAAAGGTGCGGTACGGCAACGGTATAAAAATTTTCGTACCGTAAAGTTCGGTACGGTATACGGTACGGCGAAATTTTTTCGGTATACCGTACCGAATCACCCCTACTTCTTCCCATGAACTACCTACCTCCCCTCAATTATGTTTACTTTATTTTGGATACATAAATCTAAGTAATCGCATTTAGTAATTAAAATAGTGTGAGTAAATTTGATTATTCCCTCTATTCAATTTATAATCAACTTTTGATATTTTGTTTTTTTTGGGAAGCGACTTTTGATATTATTTAGTATTTAATTTTGGCTCAATATTAACTTAATGATGTAATAATAGAAAAATAATCAAGTGTGATTATGTTATAAACGTTTATACACTATATTTTTTTTTATAATTTTTACTTATACTTATTTTGAAATATTAACGGTTAAATAATTACATTGGACTTCGTGCATAATATAAAGTGACAACTTTTAATGGGATGTGTGAAGTAATTAAGATTGTATAACCATATTGTTTATTTTATTTTTTTTCACTTTTTGTTTTAGACAGAAAATATATTTTTCTTATAAATCATTTTTAAAAGTAATAAAGTATAACAAACTCTACTATTCTTGTAGGAGTATTCTTTTTATTTTTTAGAGTCGAAAGCCAGAGAAATTCTTGTAGGAGTAGTATTCTTATCAATTTTTTTTAATTATTACTATATTGAAAAGTAATTTTAAACATAAATAAAAAAAAAGTAAAAATAGTATACCTAAACACCCACTAACTACTAGAACTATAATTTATTACCATAATTACTATTATTTCATGTGCAGCAACCTGCATGATTTATTGTGTTTCTTTCTTTACGTATTATGTCCTTTTCCTTTTATGTATTTTCTTTTACTTATGTAGTATTAGTATGTCTTAATCAAGAATTGCATTACGTAAGTCCGTACTCCTACATGATTAATTCTGATATTCCATGTATTCCAAGCGAAGTTGGAGAAAAAGAGAGTATAATTTGCTTAGTTATTTTTTTGAGATGCAATTGGTGGATTATTGTGGTACAATATACGTATTACAACTAACTCGCCTTGTAAATATAAGGTATTTGAGTTTTTTTTTTTTTTTTTTTTTTTTTTTGGGTTGAAAAAGATAGCCGTAGCTAGAGGTGTAAATAGAACAAATAGTTCATGAGCTGAGCTCGGTTTGACACGTGTTCGTTTGTTAACAGCTCGTTCGGTAGGTTAAACGAACCGAGCTCAAACACATAATTTGGTTTGTGTGTTCGTTCGTTAAGTTCGCGAACAATTCGGAATTCTTTTTTAATGGAATATATATTATAAAAATTAAAAATTTTATCTAGTTGTTCTTTCCATTTTTTATTTTTATTAATTTCACATTTCTCTCATAAATTAAATTACAATATACATTATATTTTCACACCTAATTTAATTCTAAAATAAATAAATTTATTAATAAAATAAATAATTCGTTAACTGAGCTCGACTAGGCTCGTGTTCGTTCATTATTAGCTCGTTCATAAGGTTAAACAAACAGAGCTCAAACATGAAAATTGACTCATTAATTAAGATTTTTGGCTCGGTTCGTGTTCGTTCGTTAAGCTTAACGAACATAGCTCAAACACTTGAAGCTCGGTTCGGTTTGGCTCGTTTACAGCTCTAGTCGTAGCCATTTCGTTCGTTGAGTTTTTTTTTAAATAATAAAAAAATATAAGTTATTTTTTCTTTTTTTGCTTAACAACCTATACATGCTAAGAAATGGTGGTGGGAGCCCATGCCATACAAATAACAAAGGGATAAATGAGAGAGATAAGGGCCAGGTGGGGTATCGAACTCCAACTTATAGGTTGGGAGTCGGGGACTTGACTAGTCCACTAAGGTATAACTGTATAAGTCTTCATTTGATTAAATAATCTACTTTTTTTTTTTTTTTTTTTTTTTTTTTTCTGACGACCATTAATCTACTAGTGAATGTACTACTACTTTAATTTGTTTCTTATTTTACTCCATTAAGTCACAAACGAACGTGCATTTAATTGCGAACAATAATTTTGGAAAATGAAATGAAGTATAAATAATTAATTAATTGTTGACCATTTTCTGTTTAGAGGTTACCCCCTAATTCTACTACTCCCTCCGTTCTTTTTTAGTTGTCCTTTTAGAAACAAAAAAGTGTTCCAAAATAATTGTCACTTTCCATATTTATATCATGTTTTCTCATTATTACCCTCTTATTTTCATAAATATTACACATTCTCTCTCCATTCTAACTCTACTTTTCTTGATTTGAATAAATCGAGGAGGGGCAAAAAGGGAAAGTGAAACAATAATTATGACATTTCTTGGTTGGTGCAATTTATACTAAAACGTCAGCTATTTGTGAACGGAGGGAGTATTTAATACTATCCGTCTTTTTCGAATTGAATTAAGATTTTGGACATGGAATCAAATTATCCTTCGCCAACTTATACCTCGAATTAGATTTCTATTGAACCCACATATAAATAATTTAATTCACTATTTCATATATACTTTCTCTGTATTTTATTAATTCTAACGTTTGCATAATAAATACTGTTCATTGAGTAATTTTGATTCGATTTTTTCACACAGTTATGTAAGATAAAACATAGTCAAGTGAGATCTTATTAGATTCGTCTAATCACGTAGTTTTATAATATTAAAGTTTTATATTTTTTATTTTATAAAATTTGAGATATTACTATTTAAAAATATGTATTGGATTACGTAAAACAAAGAATGTTATTATTATTATTTTTTTAATACGGGGAATATGATCCTAACTTGAAATTAATAAGATACTTTCTACAAGAACGTTTCATTTTAAAAACAAATTGAAAAAATCAGTCACTAACATTGTTAACGATTTTTACAGAACCCTTCAATTACCAAAAATTTCATGACCAAATTCGTTAACTAAATAAAAATTTCCTTGCAGTAACTATATACGTGTATGTAGTATCTTTTATTCCTTGAAACCTTTATTAACACCTAGCTATTAAATGAGTGTATTATATATAAATATATATATATATATATTATTTTGCTACATAAATAGTTAAATATATTTTGGTCATACCAACTTATATGATTATGAAATTCCACTATAGCGGACATTAAATATTAACTAACTAGGTGTTGACATTATTGGAGCCATACATATAGGTCTGTATAATTAAACATATAGCATTATTCAAATAGTGGATTAAAAAAAATTAAAAAGTAGCTTAGATTGTAAAAGTTTTCAGCTATAAACTTATCGACCGAGAAATATAATCCAATTTGTACCAAATATAAAGATTGTTGGGATGAAGATTTACCCTAGTGGTCAAGCCCTCGATTTTCAACCTATAAGTCGAGGGTTCGATTCCCCACCTGGTCTTTATCCCTCCCCTTTATTCCATTTATAATTTGTGTGGTATGAACTCCTACCACAACTTTCTAGTCTGTATAGACTGTTCAGCAAAAAAATAAAATAAATAAAGATAGTTTTAATAACAAAATATTGTATCGCATTATTGAAACTGGCATTTAAAATAGAATAAAGAAAGTACTGAATGCATAAATATTTTTGGAATTCTGTGTTGCAGTATGTGTGAATAGTTTTTATTTTTTTATTTTGTTTTGTATTTTTGGGAAATTAAGTCAAAAATATACTAGTAATTACAATTCCATATGCGATATTTTGTCTGTTATTGCATCTAGAAAACTGAGGGCAGCTTCACGTATAACATAGAGCAACGAATATTTTATCCATTAAACTATGAATTTCATAACCAACTTTTATGGCATTTAATACATTATCTTAATTATTAAATTATTAACATTTATTTATTTGACAATTCTAATACTAGGGCGGTTTGGATGACAGTATATTGACCAGCATATAGCATATTGAAAGAGTGTATTGTCTCACAGTTCTCTCTTCGAATCTGCTATCTGCTAGCGGATCCGCTGATTCCAAAACATCTACTATATACTAATTGTAATATAAATATAAAATTTTATTGTCTGGGGTACATACATTATTAATTGCTATATATATATGCATAGATAATATATAGGCATAGTCATTTTCGGAATTAGTGATCTGTACATATGCAACTTGTCAACTAAATAATCCCCGCATAAATACATTATTATTATTATTATTATCTTATTACACAGTAGTACTATGTCTGCTATCTTAGAAATTTCCATATTGGCCATCACCTACTCCGGTTAAACATTAATTTTGTAGTACTATTATAATAGGAGTACTTACCATTCTCATATACTAAAAGATTCAAACATACGGCCAATGAAACTAACAAATGTTGAAATCTCTAATAAGGTGTGTTTGGATTAAATAATTTTTTTCATATAAAAGATTCAAACATACGCCAATGGAACTAAGGTTGAAATCTCTAATAAGGTGTGTTTGGATTAATACTTTCTCTGTTCTCAAATATTTGCTACGGACCCACTGCGCACGCAGTCCAATGCACATTTTGAATCATTAATAACTCAAGTTTGGTATATGTAAAAATTCTAAAAGTTCGATATTTAAAAATACACGACGAGACGAATCTAACAATATCCCTCTTGGCTATATTTTAACTTGTATAACTATAATAAAACTTTAAATCAAAATGTATGGGTGAATAGTGCCCCAAAACCAAATGGGGCAAACATTTGAGAACGGAGGAAGTATATAGTATTTATTTATTTATTTTTTAAGAAGGCGAAGCCAACAAACAAAGGAAGAAGAAAAAGGAAAATAACAATAACGTAAAAAGGATTAACAAGTTAGTATTTGGTGAAACACACGAAAGCATCCGCCGCTAAATCACCAATACTCAATCAGGCGGAAATGCTCAAATAGTATAGAAAGCTTCCTCAGAAGCACCATATTTAGCAAGACGATCCGCCACTATGTTTCCCTCACGAAGCACATGATGAAATGTGCCCTCCTCAAATTTATCCCTGAAGTTCCTTATGCGCCGTAGCAAAGAAGCATAATAATTTGGAATATAATGATGAATTTATAGCCACAATAGCAATTAATTTATCCGATTACGCTCCAAGTACAAAACTCTCTCAATTATGACTTTATTTATTAAAGTATAATTAATTTTATCTTGAGCGGATGTACTTTAATAAAAACCCTCGGTCTTGCATATTCCAACAAAATCGACATGTTTCGCAAATCAAGCCCTGTTTGCAGTAGTTAACTTATTTGGACTATCATAAATTCAGAAATTCATCAAATCCTTGAAAAAAAAAAGCACTGACAATGTAAGAATTAAAATAGAAGTATATAGGAGCAGCTTATAATAGTGCTGTAAAAAGTTATTACCGACAAAAAAAAAATTATTTTACTTCTATTGAGAACAGCCCTGCTAGCAGATACAGTTTATGTGATGACTTCTACACCTATAAAAATTATGATTATATTGCAAAAATGATGTCCGGTCATAGAAAAATGATGTCTATATATCATCAAGGTGATATTTGCCACTTAAAAAATGATGCCTACAGAAATAATGATGTCAGGCCATGGAAAAATGATGCCTATATATATACTGGCTAGTCGAAAATATCATTTCTTGAGTTATGTACATCATTCAGTACTTGAAGCTCTAAAAATTTTTTGGCTTCTGGACAATAAGTAACTACTCGCTAGCTACTCATTCTAGTTTACTCCAAAATTATCCGAATGGATTTACAAATGAAATTATGTATGACGGAATTGACCATGAATAAGAAAATTACTTATTCCTAATTGATCTATAGCTAGTTTATGAATCTGGTGTATCGCGGCTGTATATTTACTATCTTACATAATTCTTGCCATAGAGGTGACACAAAGGGTTAATAGTTATACTGGTGATGTTAATTGAGAGAAGTATTTACACAAATAAAGTGGAGAAGAAAATGACAGCAGTATTTTCCCACCTTCATTTGATGAAAAAAAGACAAAAGCAAGTAAAAAAGAAACTGTACTAATATTACTATCATCCATGCAAAATATGAATAGGAGAATAAGTAGTGTAAGGCTGAATGGTCCCTTCACCAGGCAGAATAAATGCAGACTTGGAAATGAACCTCGGGAGCCAAGGAATAAATCTGATCCACACCGTTCATTACGGGATCCAAACATCAAGAATGGCGTGGATTGCTCCGGTCTTCGAATCCGGGATCTCCCCAGCAGTACACAAAGAAAAAGAAAGTCCATCCACACGTTTTCTGTACACACAAAAGGGCAAACAATAGAGGAAAAAAAATTTAAAAAAGAAAAAAGGAGAAGCGACGACTAGGAATAGGGAAGACTTTATTTACATAATAATACAGATTCATTCCGAGTAGTAGAAAATTCCAACTTGGCAAATGCCAATAGATTAAAAACAAATCGATGCATCCTATTCCCACATTGAGAAGTCAAAGTGTAACATGAAGACAACCAGGAAGAACAATATAATAATTACTACAAAGTTAAAAAAGAAAAAGAAGAATTTAACCATGATTTGGACGTTATGGTAAAAGCCAAGCTATAAAGGGACACATGAGGGTATGGTGTAAGAGAACAACACAGGGTGACTAGTAATAACCCAAAAAATGGGCGCACACATACAAGGGGGTGCTCTCTTTGCCACTCTAGTGGCAATTGTGGCGCTTTGCTTGGCCACAACATCCACTGCCAACTACCCATACTCCTCCCCTCCACCTCCACCACCGGTACATACATATCCTCCACACCATCACAAGTCGCCGCCGCCTCCGCCACCACACATCCATGTTCACCCACCTCACCATTACAAAGCTCCACCGCCTAAGGAGGTGAAGCCCCCTCATTATCACTACAAATCACCACCACCACCACCTCCCCCCGTTTATAAGTCTCCACCGCCACCACCCCCGAAGGTTGTGAAGCCCCCTCACTATTACTACAAATCTCCACCTCCACCCCCACCGGTCTATAAGTCACCACCCCCACCCCCACCGGTGTACAAGTCACCACCACCACCACCGCCCAAGGTCGTGAAGCCCCCTCATTACTACTATAAATCCCCACCACCACCACCACCGGTGTACAAGTCACCACCCCCACCACCCCCCAAGGTTGTGAAGCCTCCTCATTATTATTACAAGTCACCACCACCACCTCCTCCGGTCTACAAGTCACCACCCCCACCACCACCAGTTTACAAGTCACCACCCCCACCACCACCTAAGGTTGTGAAACCCCCTCATTACTACTACAAATCTCCACCCCCACCCCCACCCGTTTACAAGTCTCCACCACCACCACCTCCTAAGGTCGTGAAGCCCCCTCATTACTACTACAAGTCACCACCACCACCCCCACCGGTGTACAAGTCACCACCCCCACCCCCACCCAAGGTCGTGAAACCCCCTCATTACTACTATAAATCCCCACCACCACCACCACCGGTGTACAAGTCACCACCCCCACCACCACCCAAGGTCGTGAAACCTCCTCATTATTATTACAAATCTCCACCACCACCCCCTCCGGTGTACAAGTCACCACCCCCACCGCCACCAGTTTACAAGTCACCACCACCGCCTCCACCTAAGGTTGTGAAGCCCCCTCATTACTACTACAAGTCACCACCACCACCCCCACCCGTTTACAAGTCACCACCCCCACCACCTCCTAAGGTTGTGAAGCCCCCTCACTACCACTACAAATCACCACCACCACCACCCCCTAAGGTGGTGAAGCCTCCTCATTACCACTACAAGTCACCACCACCACCTCCACCCGTCTACAAGTCCCCACCACCCCCACCGCCTAAGGTTGTAAAGCCCCCTCACTACCACTATAAGTCACCACCACCACCACCACCTCCTAAGGTCGTAAAGCCACCTCATTACCACTACAAATCCCCACCACCACCTCCACCGGTCTACAAGTCCCCACCACCACCACCACCGCCTAAGGTTGTGAAACCTCCTCACTACCACTACAAGTCTCCACCACCACCTCCACCGGTCCACAAATATCCCCCACACAAGCCTTACACCTACTCCTCCCCACCCCCTCCTTACCACCACTGAAGCAAAAACACCATTCCAAGCTTTCCAAGTAAGCTTCTTTACTACACTCACTAAGATAAACACTTTCTAACTTTTAAACCAATTACTTAATTATACGTCTATTCATTAACCTAATTAACGTTTATGATGCTGCAGGAAACGAGATTTAATGTCTCTGAAATAAGTGGATGAGGAACTGAAAGCGATGGATGGATCATATACAGTATATGTTTGTGCATGGGACAAATGGGGAAGATCAAGACGACCATTAGATATATTTATTACAATAACATCCCGATGCAGAAGCAGAAGATGAATATATTTGTTTGGTGTTTTTCTTGGTTTTGGTTATATCGCATCATAGATTTGTGCCTTTTGTTTATTAAATTATTAATTACTGTAATAGTCTATCTTGGCAAATTAAGTGCAGAGGTTTGTGTTCATGTAATTCACCGATGGCTGTGTGTTCCAGTCAAACAAATAAAATATCCTGTTTTTATTTCTGATCTTTGTTTAGTCTCATCATCACATGTTTTCATTGTTATTATACTGTATATGCTAAGTAATTAATTTCAAACCTGTTAATTATTCTTAATTGGGCGAATTCATTACAATCCATGCCTAACTCAGTGACATTTTTTTTTTTATCCAGCCATTTAAATTGGTTGGTTAATGAAGCTGGAACAGTACCTTGAAAATTAGAAATGATTTAAGGACATCTCATTGGATTCCCTTAAAAAAATGCGACAAAAATGGATACGTGGCCCCAAATTTAAATTAATTTCATCTCACATAAACTTCAGTAGTTAGGTAAAATTTATACTAGGTCTGCAGAAATAAAAATCATGCCCAATTCAAGTGGGGGACGCTCTTGCTCGGAGAGCTGCTGGTTTGGAGGAATTTTATACTACTTGGGCGTTTCCCCCATACGAAGTCGTGCCCGCCTTGGAGTTGGATGCGACGGGAACCATCTTTCATCGGTTCTAAGGAGTTACTTGGAGTTTTTTTATTTCTGATTGTTTAATTTTATTTTTCTTTATCTTTGCTCGCCTTCTCAGGCTGTATCAAAAAAAAAAAAAAAACTTTGACCAGCCATAGTGAAATATTATTATTGTGTGGACAGTATAAATTTCAGTTAAGAGGGATTTTTATGTGCATAATAAAAGTATAAGTAGTCAAGTTGCCACTTGTTTGCTGGATTTCAGTGAGATATTCTTAAAATGTCTGTTTAATTTTAGGATGGTGATGGGGGTGACCCTCAGCAATCTCATGCACATAACACGGTATGCTTTGAATATTTAAATTAAATGTAGATTTTTAATATATTAGTAATTTATTTATTTTTATTATAAAATATGAATATGTATAAAATATATGCATGATTTTGAGGACATTGTCAATCCTAATTAAGGTTAAGCCAAACACAAGTTTATTATCTCTATTTATTGAATGATGATTGGACAAAAACTTTGCTGGGGATTAAAAATTAATGTATTTAGTGGAAATTAATGGATGTAGTTTGCAAATATATAGGCGGTAAAAAATATTAGCGATTATCGTTTAACTTTTAAAATACATACTAAAATAGCTTAAAACACTATATATATTGTAAATACTAACTTCAGTAGCTGCTAAATTTTAATATTTAAACTAAACTAGAAGGCTATCTCCTTAACTATAGCTTTTCAAACTAAAAACTCTAAACTCTAATTTATTTTATTTTTTAAATTTTAATATCTAAACTACAAACTCTGAAGGCTATCTCCTTAACTATAACTTTTCAAACTCAAAACTCCAAACTCTATTTTTTTTTAAAAAAAATTCTAACGTCGAACACCATTACTTAAAACTAACCCAATTTAAAAATATTTTTTTTACCATTAACTCCAAATTCTAAACTCTAAATTCCAAAATCCAAACTTTAAACTCTAATTATTTTCCAAACATAGCCACATATATATATGTTTAGGGAGTGAGTAGTTTGTAGCAATCTGTAGGTGCTTACATATTGATGTGTGAGAACATTTATTGTTGGCATCTTGTATGGATAGTTGGATACGGTGATGGACGAGATGGTTTATGTGATGATTGGGTGATGGTTGGGCGATGGGCGCGATGGATTACGTGATAGTTGGGTGATCATATCACAAAAACATACCTCGATACTTTTTTTTTTTTTTTGGTGAAACATACCTCGATACTTAGTAATGTTTTTTTTTTTTTTTTTGGTGAAACATACCTCGATACTTAGTAATGTTTTGTAGTATTATAACTCTATTGATATGTTTATAGTACTTTATATATGCTCAACAATTTTGCTCAAACGTGCGTACAGCACAATCGTTAAAATGTGGGGGAATTTCCTTGGGTTGATAATTCATTCAACTACTTTATTTGTCCTTTACAAAATTTCTCGTCGTCTGAATATGGTGAATGCCAATTTGTCCCATGCAGAAACATTTTGATCAGTAAATTAATAGTAATGTTTTTCGAGCTACTGCTGGAATAATGGAAACTAACCACATAGTAGTACATTAATTGCGTCTAGATTCATTTGGAAGAAATTGGTGCAGTTATTCTGAACATACATAAAATTAATCAATCAATCTGTAAAAAATTTAAAATAAAAAAAGTGATCGAGTAAAAAGGACGGATCAAAGAATGCAGACATGATTAGATATGGTGGGGCTCAAACGCGGAGACTAGGCTGCAAATTTGGGATTTCAATCATTCAAATTAAGCTACAGCCTTCATTTAGGACAACAGTCTTTTGTACGTATAATACCCAAAATTATTACATCATCGTCACCCAAACCAAATCATGTTTCCATGCATTTTTATATCCATCAAAAGTTAAATTTAATTATATTGCTACAACTTTAAGTAACGTAACGAATTCACCGTCTCCTCCATCGTCCATCCCACCCACTTTTTATTTTATTTTTTTTGGGTATCGTACAGCAGTAGTATTCAATGTTTCAATTATTTTTTCCATCATGCCACGTATGTCGTCGTCGGTCTATATTATTCTTCTTTTGAAAAGGAAGATTTTTATCGACGTAAAAACCAAAACCAAAAAGAAATTGGGCCAACATTACCAACATATGTCGACATTAAACTTTGATTTTTAAAATTTGATGCTAGCTATGATGGTAGTTTAAAGGATAAAATTAATTTATTTCCACAATTAGACAAAGACTAATGTGCCAAAATATGAGGTCAAAATCAAATTAGAATAGGATGACAAGATTGCACTATAACACGCAAATAGTGTCGTGTTTATGATCACAATTATAAAAATTCTAATGCATTGATAGTTAAGTTAGAAACAAGGAATGAAAAACAAGTCGTCCATAATACAACGCGTGAGAAAAAGGGATAAGTGATATAATGAGAATATGAGATTGTTGAAAGGTGAAGAGGTTTTTTTTTTTTTTTTTTTTTTTTTTTTTTTTTTTTTTGAGGAAAAGAAACTTTATTCAGAAGGGTGTAGTACACGACCGACTATACCAGAACATTACATCCGCCACAAGTTCCAACAGACCTAAACAGTGTAGATTGCACTTATTTAATTATGTTGGGGTTAATTGGACTTTCCGGCTTGTTGATGAATTGTTCAGGGCTTGTAGCCCGGATATGCTATGTTGATCCATGTGAATATTTTATTTTGTTTTTTACTATGAGTTACTACCTCGCTTCGTAGTAGCTGTCTAAGCTGAGTGATCGACAGTTTAGAAGAGTTAATACTGCGGTGACGTCACGAAAGGTGAAGAGTTAACTAAGTTGAATAATCCCCAAATATTCAGATTTTTTTAGATACATCAAAATATGATTTATTTGATTGATCCAATGTTGTGCAGTATAGATCATTGAAGGGTAAACTCACGAACCCAATGTTTGTAGAAGAAATAGTATTATAATTTCTATACTTCCATTTTATATTAGCTGACCACTTGTTTGGTACGTTAAAAAATGTTACAATTATTTTGAAACACTCTCAAAAGAAAATGATCAGTAATTAAATTTAATTGTACACATAATTTTTGTATGTCCAATTTTGTAAATGATGTCGCTAAGTTTTTAATATTGGGTAAAATTAAATGACAGATAGTTTTAGTGCAACCCCAAGTGAATGTTGTAGCTATCAGTGGTTATATATAGTGTATAAGAGTCACATAATTTCACATATAGCTTTTGATACTATATAAATCAAATAATACTGTATCCGGTAGCATGCTGAATATAAGGGTTACATAAAGAGGGGGAAAAAAAAGCTAAATATTTTCAGAAAATTTTATATGTATGAAAAGGAAATTCAATTTCTCGTTTCCAGCAAGCTTTTCTAGTTGAGAGCCAACAGATTATTTGGTCACAGTATTTTAATGCACCAAGTTTGGGACCTCTATAGTATTGGGACAAATATAAGCGTACAATTTCGAAGGAATATTTACTTTCGTCGGATCCCTTTATCCACACCCACTCCTTAGTCATCTTATGCACTTTATTCTCCCTTATTTTGTCACCAATAAAACTTAAATAAATAAATAAGTGAATTAATAATAAATAAATTATAAGTACTACATAAGCGTTTCTATAAGGAGGAAAATGGGGATGCGCCAATTTCGAGGCGGCTAAGCTGTGGATGATATTTTTCTTTTTTTTTTTCTTTTTTTTTCCTAGAGAATATTTTAAGGTGTAGTTGAGAATTTTATTACCATCATATTGATGGCTGATCTGATCAGTTTGTACAATTATTAAACTATAGTAATAATTCATTTGCTATATATGTGTAGTAAAACACATGGAGAAATTCTAAAAGTATTAAAAATATCAGTTTGTAAGCCAGTTGTCGGTGTAACTGTGCACGTTTATATACGACTATTTGGTGATTATATTTAAAAAAAAAATAAAATACTGTACGACCACTGTTGATTTAATATGAATTATTAAGTAATTATAGTAAAGTGTTTGATAAATAAATATAAGAAAGGGCGGTAAGTGTAGAAATTAATACTACTAGTATTTGACTTTGTTTGAATCCATTTGCTATCCTCTATAGACTATGGGATGTTTGGGAGTCAGCAGATCCGCTAGCAGATAGCGGATTCGAAGAGCAGATTGTCTCTATAGCTAATTAATTAGGGAGTGTCCAACCCAAGAGGCTTATATTATTGGTAGAAATAAAATGAACCTATGGCCTCAACCTAAAATCAATTGGTGATAGGTAGAGTGATTCATGCTCATATAAATAGGGAATAATCCAACATATAATCGATGTGGGAATTTAACAATTATATTAGTACGTACAAGAAATGTGTATGCTTCACGAAGCAGATCATATTTTTCATACTATAATATATAGATTGGAATATCTATAAGAAAAAACTTCAAATATTAACCCAAAATTTGAGTTTTATATGTTTTTTTTTTAAAAATTTTTTAAATTCATATTTTAGCGACCCCCACAACATCGCTAGTCAATATACCTTTTTCAACTGTACACAGCATATACAAAATGATAAACAAGGGTAATTTAGAATTTCCAGAAACAAACCAAATTATCAAAACTCGAGAAAACTCTTGATTGCATGGTTTCATTGATAGAATGATATGGTACTTAATTGGTGTTTGGCTGATTAGCCGTTCTAATAAACTAATTATGAATTTCATAAAGAATTATAATTTGGCGGAGAGCATGCAATTACGGTCGAATTTCAATTTAAGCAACAATAAATCAACGAGATTTCATGTGGCATCATTTACGTTAAGCTAGTCACGCAAGGGGTCTAGAATTTAATTATCGCTATGTTTATGTTCAATACTAGTAATATTTCGGATTTGGTTGCTAAAATTGTGGTAGCTAATGAAATTCGTTCGCTAAATTGTGTTCGCTGACGAATTTAGCAAATTCGATCGCCAACCTTTCTAGTGACTGAATTTTATCAAATTTTTTCGATCGCTAAAATATAAAATTTCTTGTAGTAGTTGTGTTCAATTTTTTTTAGAATCTTGAGATTGTGAAACAACAGTTAATAAAAAAAAAAAAAACTGTAACTGTAATTTTGAATCAAGATTGAACCGTGAAAGCTCACAACTATACTATATAAAATCTATTGATGTTATGAATAGTGATTGACTAATAATTAATGGGCTTAACTTTAATTTTTTTTTTAAATCAAACTCTTTTTATTATATCCCTATTAATCTTATTTGTCAATTGTGTAATATAATTAATTTTTACTTATGATATTTTTGAGTTAAATATTTTATTTGCTTAATATTAATTAATTGGGTTAAATTATCTATATTGAAAGCGAAATTGTTTATATTAATATTCAAAATAATAATCTAAATTTTCTAAAAAAATTAATTGTGATTTTATTTGCTAATTTTATATTATAATTTTTTTTTGTCTAAAGATACCTTTTACTTAAAAGATTAAACTGTAGATTACTGTATATTTTTTTTAAAAAAATAATGTACATAATTTTATAGAATTTATATTTAATCCAATCATCTATATCTAACAAAGTGATAATATCCGTAATAGAGTGTGATAATTAATTTATGTAATGTCATAATTTTTTATAACTTAAATACATTATTTAGGTTAAATATTTGATAAATATTATATGCAGTTAAATAATACAGTATTGTTTAAATTATTGTGGTTAACAATCAAGCTTTTAATAATTAATATTTCATGTTTAATCGTTGGTGAATTAATTATATACAGAATTGTTGGATGAAATTTTTTGGCGAATAATTATAAATTCATACAAAATTAAAGCATATTTGAATGTATGTGTGCTATTTTGTATTCTTCAATATTAAATTTAAATGTTTTATTAAAATATTATGCCAAACTATGTTTTATCTATCGTTATCACATAGCATCCCACCCAGGGTAATACTAGTTTATAATATATTTTGTAACGTCTGGTGTGAACACAAGTAGAAGCACTTTGTTAGATAGCGAAAAAGAAAAATTACTGCATAGAAAGGCACAGCGATAGCCGCCGGTAAAGAAAAAGATGAAAACTGGGTACTAATAGTACTATTTTTTACTTCATTAAATCGTTTTGGTTCATTTATTCAGAAGAAAATTCATTACAACTAATTGACAAGTCAAGGGCAATAATTGATACGAGTACCATATAATACAGCTATTCTTAATTTGATTATTATGTTTCTTTTTTACTTGGATTTATTTACAAATGGAGGTGGCTAATGATTTCTGTATTCGGACCCATTTAATTTAACAATTACTACTATATCAAAAGGGCAAATTAAAATCCTGTTAGACAATGACAATAAAATGACAGAATACTACCATCATTCATGCACACACTGTACTGTCTTTCTGTACATTTCCAATTAGTGAGCTAAAATGTTCCTTTTACCGACAAGTTGGAAAACTTTGTGTAACACCATACTTTGTTGAAAGGATTTGACATTATGGTAAAACCTTATTAAGTTATAAAAGGACTTATAGGGTTTCTTGTAAATCACAGTATACACACTAAAAAAACCCTACATGGAAAACAATCATTCATAATTGCATGCCACGTGGCTCCTCAAAAATCATAAAACCAACTCCGCCTAAAATTGAATGAAAAAACGCCACCAATTATTGTGATATACTACTATGAACATAAATGGTATCCGTACTACTTGTGATTTGTGAATTGCCAAGCCCTTGTTACACATTGGGCTCACGTTCTTGATTCTTGAGTACGGCCCAATATAAACAGGCTGGGCCAATAATTTAACATTCACATAAGTACGGCCCAGTAATGTAAGCCGATATCTTGATTCTTGAGGTCCTGCTTCTACACAGCACTAGCTCCATGGTCTCCTGCTCCCGCATGTCTTCATATATCGCTTGTTCAATTAATCAATTTTTGACTTGTGTAGCATGCGTTATTCTGCGCTTCAGATCTTATGTAATTTCAGTCCAGTTTTACTTCATTTTTTAATTTTTTTAATTAATTAATTATTTTTTGTTTTTGTTTTTTTGTAGATGCTCATTATTTCCATTAATTAATTATTTTGTGAAAGCTCCGATCCTTTTTCTTTTTTTTGGTAATTTTTTGTAGGATAGAATCACACGTTGGATGGTTCAATACTTTAGTTTCTTCAACTGCTAATTCACTTCGCAGTTTGCAAACATCTCGAAATGTTGTTGCACATTGCACATATATTAATATATTAATATAGAATATACGAGTTCTTTTTTTCTTTTCTTTTTTTTTTCCCTTTGTTTTTTTTGCTATGTAAAAAATCCTCTATCTTTTGGAGTAGGTAGTTAAATTTTAAAATAGACTACGTATAGTAGTAGCTATAGCATCTCTTTAAATATTGCTAAATGAGGGCATTATATTCTGTTTGGATGTGAGGCTTTTTTTTTTCCCGAATAAAAAAATATTAGTACCCGTTTTCTATAGAGTTGTTTTTTTCGTTAAACAATAGAAATATAGTCGTATAGAACTATAAACATGAAACAACAGCTTGCGTTTTCGTAGTTCAAATATTATCACTTATTTTAAAAATTCAAATTATTATAAAATATATGGAGTATATTTTATTATAAGTAAAAGCCAAAAATAGCAAATAAAAACATATCAAATAGAGGGGCTTCTGGCTTCCCAAAAAAAAACTAAAATAAAATAAAAATAGGGGGGGCTAGTTTTTGTTCAAATTTTTGACTCATTGATTCGGACTTAGCTAATGAGAGGTTAGGATTTTATTCGAACCGTATAAAATTGCCCTCATCTCACTTTTGGAGAACAATAACAAGGGTAAGTTCGGCCTTCCTCTCTGTAATAGCTTTTGTGGCTACCACGTAAGGAAAATAACATCTTAGTTGTAAGCAGAAAAATGAAAATGCTGCCTCTACGACCTGAAATGCTATTCGAATGTGCTAAATTTACGGGTGAAAGCGGTATGGTAAATATCCGATCGATCCGATGCCGTATCCGATTATATTCGAATCTGAATCCGTATTCGACTATCTGGACTGATACCGTATTCGTAATATTAAAATCCGAATCCGTATTTTAATATCCGCATTCGTATTCGCATCCGAAAATATTTGACTGTATCCGAAAATATCTGACATATCCAGATTTTAAATATGGATATCCGAATATATTAATATATTATTATTTATTAATTAAAAATTATCAATAATTATAAAAAATATCCAATTATCCAATAATTTTTATAAAAATTATCAAATTTTCAAAAAAAAAGATTATAAAAAATTATCCGATAATCTGTATCCGATTGAATCCGTATTCATCATATATCCGTCTTGTATCCGTACCGTATCCGTAATCCGAAATATCCGAAACCTCATTCGTATCCGGCCCATCCGTATTCGATTCCGAATTCGGGGGAAAAAAATATGGATAATATCCGTATCCGACACTATCCGACCGTATCCGTACCGTTTTCATCCCTAGCTAAATTGCACTTTAAAGTGATGAATAAATATTTTCAACATTAACTAATTGAAGCTGCATATATACATTATGTACTTTTGTGCAACATTTTTTTTTGCTGAACAACTTATACAGGATATGAAATAGATGGTGGAAATAATCCATTCCACACAAATTACAAATGGATAAAGGGGAGGGATAATGAGCCGGATGTGGAATCGAACCTCCGACTTGTATATTGGGAGTTGGGAGACTTGAGCACCAAGCCAAGTCCTCATTCCCTACATATAAGTATATAACCCTCAATTTTTTTTGGAGGAGCTATTAAAGGCCCGAGAAATATAACCCTCGATTAATATTGTTGTTCAAGCGTGTAATAAATGGATTAAAAAATTATGGGTAAAGTCACATATTTTTATTTTTAATTTTTTTAAGTAGAGAATTTTGAGGGTTCGTTCTTTTCAACCTACTTTATCATTCCAAATAAATCTATTACATAGAGGAATATTATACATATAGATTGGTAAAATCTTCCAAAACTGTATGACTCATATATTGAAGACATTAGTCGTCGCTTGTGTGTACATATACCGACTCCATCAACACCACCTTAACCAATATAAGTAATTCTTCCAATCCAATGATACAGCTGTGCGCTTTCATAAACTCAATTCATGGGGTTATAGTAATAACTAGGTTTTGTTAAAGTAAATCTATTACATTATTATAATAATCGCAATTAAATGGGGCTTAACCACGTAAATCCACACCTATATAAAGGGGATTCAAATATCACCATTTTCACACCACACAATACGACAAACGTTATTGGACACCAAAGTGGCATCATGCTCAAACCTCTCACTAATAATCACCACCCTTCTGGTAATAATATTAGTCTCACTAAATCAGTAGTTTGCCCCTCCCGGCCGCTGCAGAGGACCGTCACAATGATCAGTACCATCCATGGAAAAAATACTCGCCAACATCCCCCGATGATAAACCGAACCCTTCCTTTCCTTTCCAAGTGACCGCAACCACGGTGGTGATCGTGATCGCGACCACGACAACGATCACAATGACCACGATGATAATGATGATGATCATCATGACCGTGATGACAATGATCGTGACAATGATCGCGACAAGGATGATGATCGTGACCAGGATCATGACAATGACAATGACCATGACCACGACCACGACCACGATGATGATCATGATGAAGATCGTTATAAAGTTGATGATTCTCACTATCCATCGGCCAAAGTACCATCAGAACCCAGAAAGAATTACGAATACAAATCCTCTCCAAATATTACAAACATCATCTGCCCAACCCCGCAACCGTTGACCGAGAAGACGAGGTATGATGATGATATTGCCAATAATAATAATGAGATAAAAATCCATGAATTCATTTCCATTTTTTTTTCCATAGTACAGTATATGGCTAGTATTTAGTATAATTCTGTGGCGGATCCAGAAATTTATTTAAGTGATGTCTAAAAAACAGTGGAAACTATATTTAAATTATGGATAATAACTATAACACAAAAATATAGAGAAAAACTTGGTTAAATTGAATAATTATGGTGTCACCATAAAAATTAGGCGGTGTCACCAAGCCTAATATAGCTAAATGTAAAAGAAATTTCCACCTTAAAATAGCAATTTCATCAATTTAAGTGGTGTGATGTGCCACCCTAATCTATATGTAGATCCGCCCATGTTAATATATGATGATTAGATTTTACTATTATATTGGCTAATTTTGATGCATTTGGTTTCCAACATATTTTGCAGGTCGGACATGAACTGAAGATTGACGCAGAGTACTTGTTATATAAATTAAATAAGAGAGTGATATGGTATAAATAAATTAATTCTGCGATCAACCATTGTCGACTATACGTTTGTTGTAGCTGGCATTGCATGCATTTATATATATTGTGTGATTCTTATTGTAACATCATTCTGACTTGTTGCTTTCCATGATGTTTTGTGTTGTGTGTAATAAAACATCATTGTTAGTACTACTTGATACTTATAATTTGGTAATGTTAGTACATATGCGTAGGCTTTTCATGCAGAGTCTGAAGGATGTTGGACTGGACCATCAACAACAAGAGCCACTAATCACCAAATTCAGATAACTACCAACTGTTTATATAAAAGTCGAGTTAGTCATTCTTAGATATAGATTTTCAGATTATTATGAGAAAATTTTGACATCTCTAAACTACACCAACTTAAACCAGATTTTGTAATGGAAATATATTAATTATGTCACCAATTATTATTATTATTATTATTATTATTATTATTATTATTATTATTATTTGCAAAATTGTGTGTCTGAGCGTACGTATATAATATAGGCTTGAGAGATGAGTGATGAACGATACGAACATGTGTTCACTCCTTACCAGGATCCTCGTCGTCGTCATAATGGCACTTTTCTTGCCACGAATATCTACTGCAAGGGTCCGTTACTCTTACCCTCCCCCTCCTCGTCCCCACCAAACCCCTCACTTTTTCCAGGATCCTCCACCAAAGCCACCGCGGCACCACCACTGCCGCCGCCAATTTAAACACACCACTCTAAGTCTAAACCGTTGTTTCCACTTTCCACCGTCAACTCACCATACTTATACGGACGGTTATCCACCACCTCCTACCTAGCGCGGCTAGTAATGAATTATTAAAGGGCCATTTCAATTGGCTTTCAAGTAAGTTAGATTAGCTTAGTTCTCTACAATAAACTCACAGAAATCCACAACTTTTGTAAATTACGATTTTCCATGTTTATTTATGTACTACATATTATTTGATGCTTTTCTATCATGTTTTACTTAATATTAAGTGACAAATTTATTGCGAAATCAATAAAAGTGGTACTTTGCAATATTTTATCCATACTTTACAATCGGGAAAAAAGCCAAAATCATCCCACAACTTTCGTGTGTTTCTCAAATGGTCTCATAATTGTGCACTTCACTCAATCCATCCAATATATTTGCTAATCATCCGCCAAATGATCCCATCGGAGGTTAATTGCGATGATTAACGAGTAAATCATCCCATAACTTTCGTTCTTTTCTCAAATGGTCCCATAATTAACCCCTTAATCCTTGCGACACGTCAGCGTGGGAGATCATTAACCTCGAATGTGATCATTTGGGTGAGGATTAGCAAACATATTGGATGGAATAAATGAAGTGCACAATTATGGGACCATTTGAAAAACACACGAAAGTTGTGGGATGGTTTTGGCATTTTTCCCCTTTATAATGGCCCACTTTTATGTTTTATTTCCTCCGAAGATAACAAAAATTTGAGCATGTTTCATGACCCCAAAGATGGTTAAGAACTTCATCAAAATTAAGGCATGTTTGTTTTGACTTTTGAAAAAGAATGAGAAATCAGTAGAAAAACGAGGAGAGAAAGGAGAATTTAAAAGCAAAAACAGTTCAAATAATTGTTTGGATTGATATTATTAAAATTATTTTTCAACAGAAAAATATTTTGATTAATTGTACTTAGAAGTACTTTTGATATATTAAAATTATTAAAATGGACATAAATATTGAAAGAATTTTTTCAATTTATTTTATTTCCTTTTTAAAAAGGAATATTTTTGTATTTTTATTCTTAAAATGATCTCTCCTTTTTTCAAAAGTAATCCCTATCTACTTAAAAAAAAGTAGAATTTTAATTTTTATTTCTTATTTTCCTTTTAAAAAATTCAAAACAAACAGCCAAAAAGAATTAAAAAGACTTTTAGGTAAAACAAAAGTTAAAAAAAGAAAAAATAAAAAAACAAAAAAAACAAAAAGCCTAAAAACTCCACCCCAAAGGTAAAATAATTAGGCAATCGAAAATGACATCAAGCTTCAAATGGGTTATTGAGCCCATTATCTTATTCATCTACCACTTGCCCGTTGTGGCAGCGCCCCGACAACGCTTGAAGTCCAAGGACACTAAGGGCCCGTTTGGATTGGCTTTTAAAAAAAGCAGAAGTCAAAAGCAGAAGCAGAAGTGAAAGCCAAAAGCAGAAGCAGGTAACTTTTGTGTTTGGATTGAATGTTTGAAAAGCAGCTTTTATTCAAAAGTGTGTTTGGATATGTAAAAGTGAAAAGTGCTTTTGAAATGTGTAAATTACCAAAAATGATATGCTATTTATATATAATAGTATATATTTATAGTGTAATTAAAATAAATTAATAGGGGCATTTATGACTCTGCACACATTACTAGGTGCTTTTGGCTTCTGCTTTTCGGACAAGCACCCCCTGAGCTGCTTCTCCCAGAAGCACTTTTACAGCTTTTCGAGGTGCTTTTGCTTTTTCTAAAAAGCCAAAACAAACACTCTTTTTTCTTTAAAAGTGCTTTTGGCCGAAGCAAAAGCCAAAATCACTTGGAAAAAAGCCATTCCAAACGGGCTCTAAGACACAACAGATAAATGGAAACGAAAATAGATCAATCAGATATAGGTAGGTGTGTAAATGAGATTGATAGGCTCGTGAATTATTCGAGCTCGGCTCGACCAAAATTCGGTTCAAGCTCGACTCGAAATGGCTCGGTTCGAGCTCGAGTTTGGCTCGTAACACTCATGATCTCAAGCAGAGCCAACTACGATTCGGCTCGAAAGCTCGATAATAGGCTCGATTTATTTTTATACATATGTTTATTTATTAGTAAATATAGAAATTGTATAAAATATTAAAAGTATATATGTTATTACTGTTTATATCATTTAATTTTTAAGTTATAAATGTATTATTAATAAATATATTTTTTTAAAATTATTTAAATATGTAGATTGTATAAAATATAATTAAATATATGCAATATATTAAACATAATTCCTTTTATAAATTAGGTGAGAATGAAAATGATAATGTTCGAGCTCGGCTTGAATTCGCCGAAGCTCGATCAACGCTCGGCTCGAAGTAGCTCGGTCAACGCTCAGCTCGATTAAAGCTCGGCTTGAATTCTTATGAGCTCAAGCCGAGCTTACCACTATTCGGGCTCGGCTCAGCTCGTTTACACCCTAGATATAGGAGTATGAATTAAAATAAGGGCATTTTTATATAGGATTTAATTAGGATCTTATTTGAATTGAATAATAATTAATAAGAAGAGTGATTGAATAACCTTAAAGATGGTTGTACAGTCAAATACAAATCTATAATATACTTTAAACATCTTGATCTTATGAATAGTGATTTAAAATAATGAGTTTAATTTTTAGTTTTGAGATTTAGTTGGGCTTTAAGGGCTTTAAGGATATTATAACTTATATTTTACTATTATTTTGTAATTTATAATTTAGTGCTTTTAATTTAAAAAATATGTACTTTTTTTAAACATTGACACTCATGTGTCAGCAAAGGTGTTTCGTCAAAAAACACATTTTAATTAAACATATATATTGTTTAAAATGAAATAATGAAATAATAAGAATTGATTTTTTAAATTAATTAGAATTAAATATCATATTTTTAAATTAAAAGTTAACTAAAAATAATTTGAAAGTTGTTTAAGAAAAGCTATTTACATTGTGTGGCATGAGCTCATATCCCTCCCATTTGTATATTTGTAATTTGTGTGACATGAGCTCCCACAATCCCCTTTTCCGGATATAGGCATTGAAACAAAAAAAAAATATATTATTTGCATTTGAATAATGCACATATTGTTTAAACTATTAAGATTAATAATCTAAATTTGAACAATTAGTATTTCATGTTTAATTTGGTGAATTAATTATTGTTGAATAAAAAAAAATACATCGCTATCATATTGCGGCCCATTTGG
The DNA here is from genome assembly GCA_030278955.1 of Hygrophila difformis. NCBI lineage: Eukaryota > Viridiplantae > Streptophyta > Magnoliopsida > Lamiales > Acanthaceae > Hygrophila > Hygrophila difformis. The sequence continues at coordinate 6,479,438 of JAOANR010000010.1, forward strand.
GTCGGGGAAATACTAGTATATAATTAAAAAATAGTTATATTAAAAAAATTGTAAATAATTTAACTCAATTGAAAAATATCATATAGAGTGAGTTAGTAATCCGCTAACTCACCTAATAATTTTTCTAATAGGAGTAATAAATTAATTAGTGAAATAGTGTGAAATCCAAATCAACTAAATTAGGAGTTTGATTCCCTACTCGGTCCCTTATTCTTATTCTTTCTCTTTATCCATTTGTAATTTATGTTTCATAGACTCCAATATAGTTTTCAGAAAAAAGAAAGAAAAAAAAAGAAACTGAATTATGAATGCAACTTAACCACTTCTACCTAAACACATGATTGAAGTAAAACGGACATTAAAGAAAGAATTTAATTCCCATTACTAAACTAATTGTACTGTATAAGTAATGTGTTAACACAATACGTACTCCCGCGTGAAGAAATCACATACAAGTGTTCCATCACAGGCGACAAAATACAAATGATACAAATTGGCTTTTAAGTACTAAATTATAATTAATTAACATCATCGGAGTACAATGCAATAACGAAAAAGTTACTGTGATTGGAGATTTAGCACGCATGTGTTGATTGAAGTTATCCAATAAATCTTGTTAACCTATATATATATTATCAAGATAATTTCACTTTTAACAGGCGATGACAACTTAGCAAAGTGGTCAAGTACCTTTACTTTCAATTTTCAGGTTGGTGGTTTAATTCCTTACCTGACCTCATATTCCTTAATTTTGTTGTCCTTTTGTAATTTGTGTGGCATCAGCTCCAATCACCATTTCCTAGAATATTCATAAGAAAGAAAAAAAAATTACTTAATAAGGGTCTGAGACTGAAACCAACCAAATCGGTCTAATTAATTAAATTAGTGGAAAGACTACATTCTTAAACGATTCAATCAGCAAAAATGAAAGGAATTGTGTAGATAAAATGTCATCATAATTGAACTTTGTAAACGAATATTATCTATATTGAAAATGGGAGAAAGAGTCAAGTTTATGGCTATCGTATTCCACAATATATATGGTTTTAATATTGGGGACATTGTATTAATTTACTCGAAACCTTAACATAATAATTTTACTTAAAACCCTGACAGGTACACAAGTAGGAATCTTAATAATTATAAGTACCTAAAGTGACGTATATAGTAATAATAGGAATAAATTACTACTTCTATAAAATTGATGAATTGCTCAAGTAAATTGATACGTCTTATTTTAATCTTAGTAGTTATATAGAAGGGCATATATACAGAGGAATTGAGATGGCAAATACAGCCTTATTTGACAATTAGCTATTAACTGTTAACTGATTAGATTAATAAATTAATTAAATTAGTTGTTTGACACGTTTGAAACCACTCTTTTGTCTATGTTAAAGTTCCACATAGGTTATATGTTGGGTCATCCCCCTATTTATATGGACATGGGCCACTCTACCTACTACCAATTGGTTTTAGGTTGAAGCCCTAGGTCCATCTTCTTTCTAACGGTCTACAAGTTAAAATTCAAAATACTACTATTTGCAGTGGATTCAAAAATAGCTGATTATACACTGTTTTAAGCTATTTGATATCTTTTAAAACGCTATTTTATCTCACAATATCTCACAAATTAGCTGATTCGATTTAAACAAATTAAACACCCCAGTATGATCGAGACAATGAATAAATTTCCCCGGCCATGTGTATATATATATACGCCATAACCAAAGAGGGCAGGGGGCAGGAGAAGACCGACATGGGTTGTGTCCTAACCATGAATATGATCCTGGTTGTCATAGTGGCACTTTGGTTGCCGGAAATATCCATTGCAAGGACGCGTAACTCTCCTCCTCCGCCTCGTTTCAACCCAATCACTAATTATTTCCTGCCACCACCACCATCTCCCCCGCCTCTTCTCAACCCATACACTATTTATTTCATGCCGCCATCGCCATCGCCATCGCCATCGACATCGACATCCCCGCCGCTTCAAAATCCGCCGCCACCAATTCACAAACATCATCGTCGTCATCATCTTCATCACTCTAAGTCCAAACCATTGTGGCCGCCGCCGCCGCCGCCTCACAATGTTTATACATACGGTTACCCACCTCCTCCCACCCTATAATGAATTACTACTATTAAAGGGCCATTTCAGGGTTTCCAATTCCATGTAAGATATTATAGCTTGAGTACTGAAAGTACTCTCTACAAAAAAACTCGCATAAATCCATCCATACATTCATTAAGTTACTAATATCCATTTTTGTTATTTAATGTTAATGTGATTTTCACTACTGGGTGCAGGAAAGGCGTCCCAATTAGTAGTTTCAGAAACAAATAAAGTTCCGCCGAGAAGGGGCGCGATGAAATGGCGACGCTAATATCTGTATTGATTTGGTTTGGACATCAATACTATCTTTGAGTTCTTGTATTCATTGCCTGCAGATTGAGTTTGAAATTTGTTAGTTTGTTTTGGTTTTCTTGCTTGATTATATTTGCACCTAGAATTAATTCCTAGTTCTATACCGCACATGCTTACCATACATTTCATTTTTTGGTAATAAGTCAAGAAGGAAAACAGCAGTAGCCATGGAAGAATTAAGCACATAAATAAATAATTTGAGTGCGCCTAGTATTATCAAAGGAAAAAAAAACACTATTAGTCCTATAAGTTTTCCCAATTTCGATTTCAGTCCCATATTAATTTCATTAACACAATCAATCCATTATGTTTGCTAATTTTTGCATAATCCATCCCAAACCCTTTAATGACGTATTTCTGCTGACGTGGCACCGGATTAAGCAAACTTATGGGACCAATGGCGCCGCAATTAGCAACTTATGGGACCAATGGTGCCACAATTAGCAAACTTACGCGGCGCCACATCAGCAGAAATACGTCATTAAGGGATATGAGATGGATTATGCAAAAATTAGCAAACATAATGGATTGATTGTGTTAATGAAATTAATATGGGACTGAAATCGAAATTGGGGAAACTTATGGGACCAATGGTGTTTTTTTTTCATTATCAAAGAGCAAAGACATAATAATCTCGTTACAATAATTAGCCTCTTAATGAGTATCTACTAATCAACCCCCATAGAAAATCACAGTGTTTATACTACAATCTATTCACAAGAGAGAAGATTTTTTTTATTATTATTATTATTTTTTTAGATAGAAAAGAGAAAAGAAATTGAACCTGCAGTCAGATTTAAAACCAAATGCAAATTAAAGTTTTACTCCACCAGTCTACCACCGCACATGTTATGTTTGTGTAATTCATTAGTATGTATTTATGTTTATTGGAATTTGGTTTAGGCACTTGAATCAGTGCGATAAAGTTTCTCCACTATATATACTTGTGGTACAACTTTTTCAGGAATTCCTCCGATTTTTTTAAGTGTAATATTTTTCATTTACACGTATATCAATGCATATTTTTAATCATCAATAATTTGATATTTAGAAACTACAAGATTAGACGAATCCAACAAGATCTCACTTGATTATATTTTGTCTTTTATAATTATATCAAAAATAGAAGTCAAAGTACTATAATGAACAGTAAAAAAAGGTTAAAACGTTACACTTAAAAAAAACCGGAAGGAGTACATGTGAGGGTTGAGCTGAATTTAGAAATCAATATTATACTCCCTCCGTTCCTTTTTAGTTGTCTCTTTTAGCTCAATTTCAATAACCAATGTTTGCATTAATTAACTCATAAATTTATATTTTTACCCTTGAACTACACTCATTCTTAATAAATGTCCGACAAATAACATTTATGTAAAATGAAGGGCAATATAGTAAAACCATACATAACTACCTATTACTACCTAAAAATGACAACTATTTTAGAATACTTTTCAATCTCTAAAAAGACAACTAAAAAGGAATGGAGGGAGTATACATAATCCAACGTCAATTAAATCAATATTATATACATTTAGACACTCATGTGTTTGAGTTCAATTCATGCACTCATTCATTGCTAGCGGATCCAAAGTTTAATTTAAAACAATTTCCTTAAAGAAAACGGACATTAATTATAGAATTCTTTTTGATTCCCAATGAGTAAGTAGTAATTTAACGAATAAGTTTAACAAACTCCCGCGTGAACAAGTCAAAAGTGTTCCATCACAGGCGACAAATCATACAAATTGGATTATAATTTATAAATAACCATTGGATTACAGTCTAAGAAAGAAAAGTTACTGTGATAGGAGATTAGTTAATTAAATAAAAGGAATTGTGATTTTTGAATATTACTGCTCGAAGCTTATACTATAATTAATATAAGAATTTGCCAAAAATGAAGAGAGAGTTTTTTTGCTTTTGAATTTTGAAAATCATTATTGAACTTTGAAAACGAATTTATATATTGTAAATGGGAAAATAAAGTTTACTAATATCATATTCCACTATATAATAATATGATTTTAATACTCTGAATCTTATAAATTTAAATTAATTCTTAATATAATACTCCATCCATCTAATTTATATTGATAATTTTAACTTTGAAAATTTTTCTACTATATTTTCTTCAGCTTTGACCTAATTTTTTTTATTATAGTTAATACTATAAAAAAATATAGTAAGTGAGGTGTGTTTAGATTTTTCTAACCCATATATTTAGGATATTATTTTTTATATTTATATTTTTACACCATATATTTTTTCTAACCCAAATGGTTAAGTCCCTCGACTTCCAACGGAAGGTTGGAGGTTCGATCCCCACCGGCCCCCTATGAACCTCTAACATTCCGTTCGAAGTCGAGTGATTTAACCACATGGGCTAAGTCCTCATCCCAAAAGCATGATCATAATTGAACTTTGTAAACGAATTATCCATTGTAATAATCTATCGTACTCCACAAGGAATAATAATCTATTAGTCCTGTAAGTATTTAATTAACAATTTCATCCTTTAATTTAATTTTATTAATTACTAAAATCATTCTCTAAGTATGCAGTAATTAAGGAAAATAATTACTCTTTTTCGTCACGTAAGTATCGTCAATTACTAATTTTTCCTTTATCTTTTACTAATGACCAATTTAGTCCCATAATCTTTATAATATTAACCTATTTGGTCATTCTATAATAAATTGGCACAACACTTTTATTTTATTAAATTTAGACCCAGAATTTGCATTTTTTGTTTTAATTAGTCCATTTTTAGGAACAATTTTCACAAAATCTACCCCAAAAAAAGGTAATTAAGGATACTTTATGGACTAACAGCCTAATCATCTAATTAGGCTAATTAGCTAGGAGGTCTGTCAGGTCCTACAAGAAATTTCACGATTCCCGACCGCAGTTACCGACCACCATTGGACGGGTCGTCGTTACCGACCGCATTCCCTACCGCAATTGCGGTCGCGAAAAATCTATCCGTTATTGCGTATGGATATTTTTTGGCGACCAAAACACCGACCGCAGTACAGGTGGTCGATATTACCGACCGCACATGCGGTCGCAAGTGTTTTTTTTATTATAATTATTTTTAAAAAAAGATTTAATCTACCGACCGCAATTGCGGTCGCTAAATTTTTCCCCAATTATTTTATTATCTATTTATATTTTTATTAAATATTTCTTTGATTACTTTTTATAATTTAATTAATTATTTATTTGAGCCATTTAATTATTTATTAATTTTATAATTATTTATTTGAGCCATTTATTTATTTAGTAAATAATATAAAGGAAAAATAAATATTTTATTTTTATTATAATTTTATTTAATTATATTTTTTCTTATCAGAAATAAATAAATTTATTTTTATTACATTGGGTATAATTTAATTATTGAATTATCTTATCAATATTATTATTTTAATTAAATGATAAATTTAATTTAGATTTATTATTATTATTATTATTTTTAATTTTTTTATCAAATATTTCTTTTAATTAGTTTATTTCATTTTAATTTTATGTTATAATTTAATTATTAAATTGAATTTTTAATTTAATTAAATAATTTTATATTCAATATTTTATTGTATTTTATTTCCTTAATTTATATTACAAAATTTTTTATTTCTAATATTTATTTTATTAGTTTTTATTTTATATTTCATTTTAGTTACTAATTTACATATTTATATTTATATATGTAAATATACATATTATATATAAAGCTTTACATAGAAAGACATGAAATGTACGATAGCTGGATGGCGTACGCGCGAGGATGGAACTTCTTCATCCAGGTTTGAATCATCTCTTCAACATTTTGCAAGATATATATGTGTGAAGTCTTTAATATATGACACATGGCTGGATATAAATGATTGGCTGGATAGCTAGCAAAGCCGGTTAAGGGTGGACTTGATGATGCTAAGACGGCGGTTTCGAGCCCTTCTAAGCACAATTTTTTTTTATAAGTTGTTACCTACCGCATTTGGTAAAAAATTTACCTGAAAATTGCGAAAAAATAAAAAATTAAAATTTTCAGTCGGTAAGTCGATTGTTAATGCTTCCGACGACAAATTTTGCGGTCGACGACAACATGACGACAATTATTTTACCGACCGGCGCTCCCGACCGTCAATTGCGGTCGGTAAGGGGCTTAGCCGACCCGAAATTTGGAGTTACTTACCGCATAAGTCGGTCGGTAACTCCGATTTTTCTTGTAGTGGTCCCCTCGAAAAACAGCAAAGATGGGCAAAAAATAATACCAATATAAAGTCTATTGTTTCCCAGTTGTTAGGATAATAAAGCAATGCGGAAATGTTGCCAAACAACCAGTCAACAACCAGAAGATATACAACAAGAGATGTACCCAGCTGGAAATGGTTGTACCTTCTGCAGACAACAGAAATGGGGGTTGAACAACTCCAGCTTCCTCAGATTTCCATGGCACTGAAGGACCTTGAGAGTGCTCTGTTTTCTCCTCTTTGGAGTGGCTGAATTTTGGTGCTAATGATGAAGAGTTGAAAACAGTTATTTATTGGAGTACAAGGCCCATTTAAAATCCTGAAAGCCTGGCCACGTAACTGTCCTTTTATACTTTTCAGTTGTGTTATACATGTTGTTGATATGTTATTTCAACATCAGAGGGCAACGAGTATTTGCACAAACATAAAAATCTGCTGTAAAAAACTTTGCCGCGTCAGCATCCCTTTTTGTCCCTTCTTCACTGCAAGATTGCATTGTTCATGAGTCGTCGTTACCACTACAGAACAACGTTGATCATCTTCACAACACAGGACTCAACAAGGTCAAATGACAAAATTGATTAAATTAAGATACTTGGAAGATGATTTTAGTGATGAGCAAAATGAAAGGACAAAATTGTTTTTCATATTCCACAATCTATATGATTTTAATCTTGGGAACATTATATAATTTCATTGAAACCTTAAATTAATGTAATAATTTTGGTTAAAACCCTGGCAGGTACATGCACAAGTAGGAATCTTAATAATTATAAGTACCTAGCTAGCTAAAGTGGCGTATACAGTAATATATAATAGGAATAAATTATAAAGGTGATGAATTGCTAAAGTAAGTTGGTCTTATTTTAATCTCGCTCAGTAATTATAGAAGGGCGCATATACCAGAGGAATTGAGATGGCAAATACACAGTATGGGTCAATGGATAAATTTCCCCGGCCATGTGTATATATGTACGTATACACACACAGAGAAGCCAAAACCAAAGAGGACGGGTGGCATTGGTTGTGTCCGAACCATGATCCTCATTGTCATAGTGGCAGTAATTTTCTTGCCGGAAATATCCATTGCAAGGACGCTTTACTACTGTCCACCTCCGCCTCGTTTCAGCCCAATCACTAATTATTTTATGCCTTCACCATCTCCCCCGCCTCTTCTCAACCTATACAGCACTAATTCTTTCATGCCGCCGCCGCCGCCGCCATCGCCATCGACATCCCCGCCGCTTCAAAATCCGCCGCCACCAATTCACAAGCATCGTCGTCGTCGTCATCTTCATCACTCAAAGTCGAAACCATTGTCGCTGCCACCGCCGCCTCACAATGTTTATACATACGGCTACCCACCTCCTCCCACCCAATAATGAATTATTAAAGGGGCCATTTCAAGGTTTCCATTTAAGATATTATAGCTTGAGTACTCTCTACAATAAACTCGCAGAAATCCATCCACATATTTTTTTAAGCTACTAAAATCCATGTTTGTTATTTACTTGGTGCAGGAAAGGCGTCCCAATTAGTTTCAGAAACAAATGAAGGGGCGCGATGAAATGGCGACATTAATATCTGTATTGATTTGTTTTGGACATTTAAACTGTAATGTATATCTTTGAGTTCTTGTATTGATTGCCTGTAGATTGAGTGTATTATATTGAAATTTATACTATTTGTTTTGTTTTTCTTGCTTATTCATATTTGCACCTGCAAATCCTAGTTTTATACCGCATATGCATATTACATAACATTTCTTTTTTTGGTAACAAATCAAGAAAGGAAACAACTGTTAGAAATGGACGGAGACAGCAATACAGAAACGTCGAGTCGAGATAGGATCTCTTCCCACAAGACGTTTATGCCCCGGTAGTGCTCCGGCAATGGCAGAACGTCCCCAAAGGTAAAACGACGAAACGCCTCGACGTAGCAGCACCGCAAACGTCGATGGCAGGCGAACAGAACAAAGAGAGTGAGGGAGTCGGGAGGAGGAAGAAGAAGCTTATGCAGAAGAATGTGTAGAAGATGGTGTGTTGCCTAAGCTGCCTGATGTTGCCATTTATAGGCGTTGGACGAGACGAAACTGCCGACGGACAATGATGGGGCAGTTTCAACTCAGGTTCAAATGGTTTTTCAACAACTCGCGACGGGTGTTGAAATCAGAGTGGGCTTCAACGACTGGGCTTGGCGCATGGGCTCGACAAATAAACTTTGTCTAAAAAATTAGACAGGCCCAAAGCCCACCCAAAGCCCAATTACCAAGATCCAAGTCCAAGTCCACGGGCACGGGCGACGGCGACGGCGACGGCGCGGCGCGGCGTGGCTCGGCTCGGGACGGGACGGGACGGGCGCACGCGTGTGGGCTTCCCCCACACTTGATCAATCTGTATTAGTTTAATTGTTTCTAACACGCAAAACAATATAAACTAATTTAACTCCCACTGCTTAAGCGATGTGGGACGCGCCACTTTAACCTACCCTTTAACAACCATTTAAACACAAGCGTTTCAACTAGCCACATTCAATGACCCATTTCGACCACTTATTTCTCACTCACCCGACAACGGTTTTGAGAAAATAAATGCACTACGACAATCTACGCGAAACGTAGAATTAGTATACGCTATTTAATTAATCCAAATTAAATATCGTCATTACGCAAAAAGGAGCTCAAAACCCCCTTTTTCCAACAATCCCCTACATGAGTGGAAATAACAACAGCAGTGAATGCAATGCAGATGCAAATGCCCCGACTCCTTCTTTAAAGAAAGGTTACTGCACGGGTTTAAGTAGTTTTTGGCTTTGAACTTAAACCATATCAATATTATTGAGTATACAGGCGGCGTAGTGATTTTACTCTTGAACTATCCCCCACATCGTATACTAGTCCAATAATAAAGAATCAGTAACTTTTCAGACTCTTTGTCCGTTCTCACGTTTGGTTCCATTCCAGGCCATGGAAACCCCCTTGGATTCATAAGTCTCTACTGAAGCGGCCACACTTCTACTTATATAGGTGATTCAACCAAGTATCCTGTCATACTTATATGAACACACAGTTCCAGAATCATTAAGAGTCATTAAACTCAACCTCTACCACAGACAGGCATCAAACACTTTATCATTGCTTCTGAGGGAAAGGATGAAGATTATTCTTCAAAAGTGTTTTCACATTTGAAATCATACATCTTAGTTGTCCCTTTGAACCAAGTTTGTGGGATCTCCACGCATCATGGTTGGGTTACCAATGTAATCATTCTTTAGGTGTGGGTTTTAACCCCATTCCCTCTCGCAATTTGCAAAATTGATCTCTGTTGATAGCTTTTGTTAACGGATCCGCTAGGTTATCTCCAGACTTCACATAAGTTAGAGAAATCACCCCACTAGAGATCAATTGCTTAACGGTATGATGTCGACGACGGATATGTCTCGACTTGCCATTATACATCTCATTTTGTGCCCTGCCAATAGCTGATTGACTATCACAGTGTATCATTACTGTTGGCACAGGTTTCTTCCAACATGGAATTTCCTTGAGGAAATTTCGAAGCCATTCGGCTTCTTTACCAGCTTTATCTAAAGCTATGAATTCAGATTCCATGGTGGATCGGGCTATACACGTTTGTTTTTGTGACTTCCAAGACACAACCCCTCCCGCAATCATGAATACATAACCACTTGTGGATAATGAATCACTTTTCTCTGATATCCAATCGGCATCAGAGTACCCTTCAAGAACAGGAGGATATCTCGTGTAATGTAACCCCAACTCTTGAGTATATTTCAGATATCTCAAGACTCTCATAATAGCCTTCCAATGCTCACGACTTGGATTGCTAGTATATCTACTCAGTTTGTTAACCGAATATGCAAGATCCGGGCGAGTACAATTAGTCAAGTACATTAGACTACCAATGATTCTTGCATACTCTTCTTGAGCAACAGGTTCACCCCTGTTTACTTTCAACTTTTCACTGGGATCCATAGGCGTCTTTGCCGGACGACTATCATAAGCGTTGAATTTACTTAATACTTTCTCAATGTAATGAGACTGAGAAAGAACAATCCCTTCGGGATGTCTTATGATTTTGATCCCTAATATGACATCGGCTACACCCATGTCTTTCATGTCAAAATTCCTTTTTAACATGTTCTTGGTCTGATTAATCATATTCAAGTCACTGCCCATGATCAACATGTCATCTACATACAAGCAAACTATAACAAATTTGTCTGTTATTCCCTTGTAGTAAATGCATTTATCACATTCATTGTACTTGAACCCGTTTGACAACATCACATTATCAAACTTCAAGTGCCACTGCTTAGGCGCTTGCTTCAGACCATACAGAGATTTAACCAGTTTGCAGACTTTATGCTCTTGTCCTTGAACAACAAAGCCTTCTGGTTGATTCATATAAATCTCTTCATCTAGATCACCATTTAAGAATGCAGTCTTAATATCCATTTGATGTATCTCAAGATTGTAAAGTGCAGCAATCGAGAGAAACACTCGAATGGAGGTGATTCTAGACACCGGAGAATAAGTATCAAAATAATTATCTCCTTCCTTTTGTCTAAAGCCCTGAACTACAAGGCGAGCCTTGTATTTATCGATCGATCCATCGGCTTTATACTTTCTTTTAAGGACCCAACGACATCCTAAGGGTTTACAACCTTTCGGTAGATCAGTAAGAACCCAAGTGCGATTCTGCATAATGGATTCTAACTCACTGTTTATGGCTTCTTGCCATAACGCAGCATCTGGTCGAGCCAGAGCTTCACTCACAGTTCTTGGCTCATTATCTAACATAAAAGTGACGAAATCTGGACCAATAGTTTTAGCCACTTTGGCCCTATGACTATGACGAAGTTCAACTGGTTCAGGAGAAACACTTCCCTTGTCAGTTTGCTTCGGCTGATCAGAACTCGTAGCTTCATCAAACGTTCTTTTATTTGAACATTCCACTCTATCCTTGTAAGGATATATGTCTTCAAAAAACACGGCGTTTCTTGATTCAATTATCGTTCCTTCACTTATACCAGATATTTCTGACTTATGTACCAGGAAACGATACGCGCTACTGTTGAGGGCATACCCTATAAAGATACAATCAACTGTTTTAGGGCCGATTGTAACTTGTTTAGGCGGTGGCACCTCAACTTTCGCCAAACACCCCCACACTTTGAGGTATTTGAAAGAAGGTTTTCTACCTTTCCATAACTCGTAAGGTGTTACTTCCTTACCTTTGTGAGGTATTTTATTTAAAATATAATTAGCTGTTAAAACAGCTTCCCCCCACAAGTTCTGGGGTAACCCTGAACTAATCAACAAGGCATTCATCATATCCTTTAGCGTACGGTTCTTTCGTTCCGCAACACCATTGGACTGTGGTGAATATGGCGCTGTAGTTTGATGAATTATTCCGGATTCGGCACACAATTCAGCAAATGGAGCAACATATTCTCCTCCTCGATCACTCCGAATAACCTTAATTCGGCTATTCAATTGAGTTTCAGCCTCAAGCTTGAAGTTTTTAAAAGCTTCAATAGCTTCATCTTTGCTTCTCAACAAATAAAGATAGCAATAACGAGTGCTATCATCAATAAAAGTAATAAAATACTTTTTACCACCCCGAGTTTGCAAAGATCTAAAATCACATACATCAGTATGAATTAAATCCAGGGGTTTAGTATTTCTTTCAACACTTGTAAATGGAGGTTTTGTCATTTTCGCTTCAACACAAATTTCACATTTGTTTTTATCGTTGAATTCCATTTCCTTTAGTAAATTTAAATTTACCAATCTCTTTATAGCATTTTTATTTGCATGTCCAAGTCTACAATGCCATAAATTAAAACACTCAAGCAAGTAAGAAGAACCTTCAATTTTATTACCAGAAGCTTGCTCAACAACTTGGCGTTTAGCCATTACATTAAACTTGAAAAGACCATTGGTGAGATAGCCTCTACCAAGGAATTTTCCAAACTTAGTCATGATAAACTTATCAGACTCAAAAACAAGTTTGAAACCATTACTAACTAGCAGCGAACCAGAAACCAAATTCTTCCGGATATCAGGGACATGCAGCACATCCTTCAGAGTCAAGTTTTTGCCACTAGTCAGCCTCAGTATCACATTTCCAACGCCAACCACATCAGATGATGCTTGGTTACCCATGTGCAGCTTTCTGCCTTCAACAGTCCGGTATGAAGTAAAGAACTCCCTGTTGGTAGCCACATGACACGAAGCCCCGGTATCAACAAACCAACCTTTAGCATCATCAATATGCAATACTGCTTCAGACACCACTGCACAAAGGTTGTCTTCCCAACCTTCAGGTTCAGCCTGTACCATATGAGAGGCAGGCTTAGCAGGCTTCTTATTCTTCGGCTTTGGGCACTGATTGGCAAAGTGCCCAACCTTGCCACAGTTGTAGCAATTCCCGGAGAACTTCTTCCTCTTTTGGCCATCGGCAACCGCTTTTCCTTTGCCCGCAGCGGTCGGCTGCTTGCGTTTACCGGTCGTTTCAGTCAAGTTCGCCTTAGCCTCCACGGAATGGCTCTTTGACACGGCCTTGCGGTTATCCTCCTCGATTCTGATCCGTGTAACAAGATCTTCAAGGGACATTTCCTTTTGCTTGTGCATCAGGTAGTTCTTGAAGTCTTTCCACGAAGGAGGCAACTTCTCGATCACAACTGCAGCGTTAAACGCATCGGGCAATTGCATTCCCTCAGCATGAACGCCATGTATCAGTAATTGAAACTCTTGAACTTGTTCAACCACTGAACGCCCGTCAACCATCTGAAAACCCAGATATTTGGAAACGGCATGCTTTTTAGTACCAGCATCCTCGGTTTTATACTTCCGTTCCAACTGAATCCACAATTCCTTTGCACCTTTTACAGAAGAGTACACAGCGTACAAAGGATCCGTGAGAGCACTCAGAATGAAGTTCTTACACATGAAATCACCGTGAACCCATTGTTCTTTGGCGAAGAGCTTCTGAGGATCGGTCTCCATCTCAGACAGGGACGGCCGGCTGCTCCTCAAAAACCCGGCCAAACCAAGAGTGGTCAGATAGAATAGCATCTTCTGTTGCCACGTCTTGAAATCACGCCCGTCAAACTTTGACGGCTTCTCGGACACTCCAAATGACCTAGGCAGCGCCATAGGGACAGAACCCGTTGACGGCCCAACGCCCGGCACGAAGGCCGGCTCCGACTGAACATAAGTTGGTAAACTAGTGTTCAGCGGCCCAACGCCCGGTTGCAAACCGGTGTTCATATTATTAAGTCCTGCGGGTGTAACCCCAACTGTTTGTCCAGAAAATGGCAAAGACGCCCCAACGGAAGCGTTGGGCTGGAACGAAACAGTTCCAAAAGAGTGTCCAGAAACAAACTGCCCAGAATTGGGCAGAACGAACCCGCCAGAGTTGGGCGTCGGCGACGGGGGCAGGAAGGCCGCCGTGGGATCAATCAAGTATTGATCGATAGAGGCGTTTGGGTCTGCCGTCGGCAGCGGCAACGGCAGCGGCAGCGTCACGGGTGGAGAGACGACAGTGGGCGTGGTCAGCATCGACGGCGCCGCTGCGGTTGGGGTAACGACAGCAGACGCCTGGACAGAGCCAGGCATGGGAACAGAGGCGGCGGCGGCGGATGAAACGTCGGCGGAGGCGGTGGCGGCAGCAGTGAAACCATCCATTATAAACGTCTTGTGAATGTTAGAAATGGACGGAGGCAGCAATACAGAAACGTCGAGTCGAGATAGGATCTCTTCCCACAAGACGTTTATGCCCCGGTAGTGCTCCGGCAATGGCAGAACGTCCCCAAAGGTAAAACGACGAAACGCCTCGACGTAGCAGCACCGCAAACGTCGACGGCAGGCGAACAGAACAAAGAGAGTGAGGGAGTCGGGAGGAGGAAGAAGAAGCTTATGCAGAAGAATGTGTAGAAGATAGTGTGTTGCCTAAGCTGCCTGATGCTGCCATTTATAGGCAGTTTCAACTCAGGTTCAAATGGTTTTTCAACAACTCGCGACGGGTGTTGAAATCAGAGTGGGCTTCAACGACTGGGCTTGGCGCATGGGCTCGACAAATAAACTTTGTCTAAAAAATTAGACAGGCCCAAAGCCCAATTACCAAGATCCAAGTCCAAGTCCAAGTCCAAGTCCACGGGCGCGGGCGACGGCGCGGCGCGGCGCGGCTCGGGACGGGACGGGCGCGCGCGTGTGGGCTTCCCCCACACTTGATCAATCTGTATTAGTTTAATTGTTTCTAACACGCAGAACAATATAAACTAATTTAACTCCCACTGCTTAAGCGATGTGGGACGCGCCACTTTAACCTACCCTTTAACAACCATTTAAACACAAGCGTTTCAACTAGCCACATTCAATGACCCATTTCGACCACTTATTTCTCACTCACCCGACAACGGTTTTGAGAAAATAAATGCACTACGACAATCTACGCGAAACGTAGAATTCGTATACGCTATTTAATTAATCCAAATTAAATATCGTCATTACGCAAAAATGAGCTCAAAACTCCCTTTTTCCAACAACAACAACAGGAAAGAAAGAATTAAGCACACATAATTAAATAATGAGTTCGAATAGTATCATCAAAGACTAGGAGAGACGAAACACATAGTCTCCCAATGCACTAATACAGTGCATTAATACATAATCCCAATGCAAAGCATGTGCAAAGTTTTAACTTATTTTATAATATTTGTAAAATGAAATACTAATATTTTAGAATAAAAAATTTACTTAATAGTAATTGATAATTTAGTGTAATCCATTATTAGGAGTATTATGGATTTATGTTAGGGGAATTAGTTTAGCCCCTTGAATGAGAGAGAGAGAGAGAGAGAATTTCTCTACTGCGCATATAATATTGTGGTACAACTTTAGATGAAATACATCTGAAGGTTGAGCTGCATTTAAAAATCAATATAATTATATATATATAATCCAACGTCAATTGATTTTTTTTTTTTTAAAAAAATATTAATCTATAGTTTGCTGCCCTGTTCTCTTTTATAATGATAGTTTCACTAAACAACTTGCATAGGAAAAAAGATCGGTACGCAGGGTTGTAGTCGTCAACGAATCAATTCGAACCTAGTATCTAAACGTTTTTGGGGCCATTAAAACCGCATGCATGTGTTTGACTTCATCAAGCTCATCGCTTATATTTTGAGATTCTCCATTATTTATATAAATATGTGTCAGTGCAGTTATCACTAATTTGTTTTGGGTTAGAACCTTATATCTATCATCTTTCATACACACAGAATTGCCTGTTCATTGGAATGAACTTAAGGATGCTAAAGCAAATAATTGGGGAATAATTGGAATGAACTTAAGGGAATAATTTTAGTTTAAAAAAATGATATACAAAAACTTCTGACAGACAAGAAGTTCTGTTAATTAAGTATTTATAAAGTGGTGTATACAATGTATAGGAATAAATTGAGTTACTGCAAGTAAAATGATTTTATATAAATCTCATAAGTTAGTAGAGTAATAAAATGCACATATATATACATATATACCAGAGGAATTGAGATGGCAAAAATTAGTCAATGGACAACCTTTCCCCATGTGAATGTGTGTGTGTGTATATCTAATATATATAAATGTGAAACTGGATCTACAGAGCTACAGTACTACAGTACTACAGTACTACAGTAATGGATCTACAGTACTACAGGAATGGATCTGCCCGCCTGACCAGATTGTTTCATCTCCTACATTGCTCGACCCATTCTCCCAAATGCCCAAACCTCGTTTTCCCCCATTCCCCTCTCCAACCCTAGGCGTCCCAAATCCCTCTCCAGTCTTCCAGTCTCCTGTTAATTCCTAGCCTAATCGCTCCGCCTCACCCGTGTCGTCGGCCGTTGCACTGGATGCGGCACTCACTGTCGCCCGCTCGCGCAGCCGCGTGCGCCGTCCATGCGAGGCAGCTGCCCCGCCTGCGCCACCGCTGAAGGAACGAAATCGTTGCCGCTCGCTTCCGCCTCGCGTCGCCTTTCCGTCAGCCACACGAACGAAATCGCCGCCCTCACCTGCGAACGAAATCGCCGGCGGCACGGCACCCACCCACGATCGCCGGCCCTAGCTCCTTCACTGCGAACCTGGTCGCCTTCCCTGCACTGCTACCGTTTGTTAAGCATTCGCTTGAACTTAAAAAGGCCTCTCTACATATCGACTCGCCAAGCGAAGAAAAATTCAAGGTAAAGAAAGAACTGCACCCTTTTCTGTTCGATAAATCTTATTCTCAGTTAGCAGTAGGAATTGGGAGAACTGAATGAGAGGCCTCCTGAAAAGTTTTTTATTTCATAATTCTGATGCTTCTTTATATACCGAACGGAGCCTTTATATTCATAGGTGTGGCTAATTTAACTGTATACATTTCATTGTTTGCTCTGCATAATTTGGAATATGGATAACTCTGTGATAGTCGGACATTTAAGTTGCATGTTTGTTGATTTTTCTGTAATTTTCTTTCCGTTTGTGTTCTTCCGTCGGATGTGGCCTCCATTGCCCTAATTAGTCGGACATTTTCTTTTCGTTAACACTCATCTATGTTAACACTCAGCTGTGCAAAATGGTTATTCGGTTTAATTTTCCCCATAACACAGTCCCTTATATTTGCTCTTTTTCCTTCCCTACTTTATAATGCATTTTTGTTAACTTCCAACGAAATGGTTTGCCCAGTAAATATATGCTTTTTCCTTACCTTTTTCTGCTTGCTCATTGCATTGAACTACCAGTTACGTTCATCTGTTTCTCTTATTTTAAATATTGTATGGGTGTTGTGCATATTCTATCCAGTGCTTTTCTGTCCTCTGAGTAAATTCACAAAAAAGCTGGAAACCTGGTCTTAGTTTTCTAGGAATTTTGAATGTAAAATATATTTCCCAATTAATGGAGTACACATTCACAATTCTTTACTTCTTTCAAGTAAAAATGTCTTATTTTGTCAATTAATTAAATAATAATTGTGCTTGGCTTTATAATAATTGTGATCTGTGAATGGGGTCTTTGAATTATCAATATTACTGATGAATTTTGTTTTTTCAGGAAAATTGGGTTGTGATTTTAGACTTTTTTTTAAGGAGGGTTTGGAATATTGGAAGAAATTATTAGTACTAGAAGTAGTATTAAAAAGGAGAGGAGTCGAGAAATGAGAAGTGGGACAGGCTAGCCAGCTTGCTGTATTGTCTGTCTACTGTCTTCCTACTTTGGTTTTCACATGGTTGCATATACAATCCCACTTTTGTCTCCTTTTGTACAAGTATACATACAATTATACCAATACAGTGTGCATATACACCTTCCTTCACACTTGTCCAACACAAATTGCAGAATCTGCATTTTAGTCGGATCACAATTATCTGGCAATTTTAAGCCAATTCCTTTTAATTACTATTTCTAATGCCATAATATATAGTACTAATATACTGTATAATACTAATACTCCATCCGTTTTTTTATATCTTTTCCACTTTTGCATTTCACGCATTCTAATACATAACATTATAAATCTAGAATTTGCCAGCAGGTTCTTCTACTTTTTCTTTATTGATTTTGGTTTTTATGTTTTTAAAAGACAGATGAGTAAGGACGTTTCATCATCATCCGAACAACACGAATCACATGTAGATGGATACAGTATTCGGCAGCAACGCATCTTGCGCAGACGGAATCAGGCAGGCCAGCCAATGCACGACCTGATGCACACGCCCGACATGCTAGAAAATGCAACTTCGAGTCATTACCGCGAACGTATTAGCAAACGCCGCGCAGCAGTTGCTGAACCACAGGCCATTAATCAAGAATTCAATACCAAGCACCCTCACATGAATGTTCATGATAGCACATCAACACAAGAACAGGCATGTCAATCCATATTTAAATTGCTTCCAATATGTTATAAACACCTTCTGTTGTACAAGATCTTTAAAAAAAGTAAAAAAATTCCCATTCTCTTTAGTGACACCCTTATAGTGTACTATGCTTTACAATTTCATCATTTTCAATAAGGTGGTTTTTTATTCTTTAGCTTCCCCCCCCCCCCCCCCCCCCCCCCCCATAGAGTATTGACCCAAGAGAGACCCATTGCACTGGTTTTCGACAACGTATTGTCAAACGCCAAGCACAAGCATCGAAACGACATGCCATTGTTCAAGCATCCAGTACCCCGCAGGCCTACATGAATACTGATCATTCTGCATCAGCACAGCAACAAGCATGTGTAAGTGTAAGCAATATTTAAACTCCACTTCACATTACTTATCACCAGCCCATATTGTGAAAGATCACTATATTCTACTATAAGTTTCCCATTTTTAATCAGGTTGTTTCACTTTTTTTACCGTCCTTCCAATGCCAGGACATTGACGTGCGGGAGCTGCATTCAAGTGGTCTTCGACGGCGTGTTGCCAATCGCCGAGCACAGGCTGCTCAGCAGAATGCCATTAATCAAGCATCCATTAACCAACCACCCCACATCAATGCTCATGATAGTAGTTTAACACAACAACAGGTATGTCTCACCAATATTTAAATTGCTTCCAATTACTTTAATAAAACTCCTGTCTCACCTTTATAGTGCGCTGTATTTTACAATTTTATCATTTTGATTATTTTTTTTTGGGCCACTCTCTCAATGCCAGACAATTGATCAAGGGGCCACACAACAAACTGCAACATCCAGTACTCGCAATTACCGTAGGTCTGGTCGTCCTTCAAAGGCAGCCCAACCACAGGTGCGTAGAACCAATATTGACACTGGTCCTTCAAAAGCCTAACTTTATTCTATTTGCAATCATTGCCCTGCATTTATTTTGTAATCATTACGAACCCCAGCAATCCAACCAAAGTCAGGTGCGAAGGAGCCGGGCCCAGATTACACCACAGCGTCCACAGGTACGCAGGAATATAATACTCAATTCGCCTTGGGTACCTCCTTCACCTACTATTTGCTATCATTGTGGTGCTTTAATCTTCAATGGTGAGTCTAAAGGATTCTGTTGTGCATTTGGAAGTTTTTGCTTGGACCCATTATTCACACATCCTATTCTTGAAGACCTTTTGCTTGAGAGACACCAACTATCTGCTCATTTCTTGGCATATATTCGTACATACAATAATTCATTCTCCTTCTCAACATTGGGTGTGAAATATGATGTTGCTTTGCAGCGAAATGAACAAAATGTTTATGTCTTCCGTGTCAATGGGATGATGCACCACTATATTAATTCCTTGTTCTCGGCTTCAGACGAACCCAAAAACCTTCAGCTCTATTTTCACGATGCTTCTATTGAACTCGAAAGACGAATGAATGACAAGCCTGACCTAAACAAAGATCTTGTTGCTTTGCTCATGAAAATTACTGAATCAAATCCTTATGCAAAATTCTTCAGACACCTCCATCAGATTCCATGCCTTACTGAATATAAAATCTTCTTAAAAACATCCACCCAATTGGACAAGCGAGTCTATAACCTTCCAACCGTTGATGATATTTCTGCTATTTGGCAAGATGGTCAGTCCACTGATGTAGATTTAATTCGCGATATACAAGTTTACCCATTCGATGGAGCCCCGAAGAAAGTTTCCTACTATTCATTCGCTTATGATCCTGTTCAATAC
Source organism: Hygrophila difformis (assembly GCA_030278955.1). Classification (NCBI taxonomy): domain Eukaryota; kingdom Viridiplantae; phylum Streptophyta; class Magnoliopsida; order Lamiales; family Acanthaceae; genus Hygrophila; species Hygrophila difformis. The sequence continues at coordinate 6,499,797 of JAOANR010000010.1, forward strand.
CCTTTCATCCATCCATATGGAGAGCCAGGCTGGCAACCAGGCATCATTAAGAAGAAACGCAATGCGCCTCCTAACGTCGCTACTGCTACTGTTGAAAATTTCTTTGCCAGTATACATGAGCCATCTCCTGAAGTAGGATCAGAACGTATGGTATTTGTACGCCTTTACATCAATACTTTTTCATTGATTCCTGTTCTTGCTTTAATGCCATTCATTTCTGTTTCATACAGCCACTGGAAAAAGGCAAAGGAGAATGGATAAAAGCCATGTCTCGATTCGTGAGTACTATTCATACCGCCTCCAGATCCGCCCAGCTTCCCCAGGGGTTCTTCTAAAAACTGGTCGTTTATTACAACAATATCTTGTTGATCAGTATATCAAAATAGAAACTCAACGCCTGGATTTTTTTAGATCTGAACAAAATCAAAGAAACCAAAGAATTGAGACCATGCAAGGAATTCAAGATGCTTTCAATCTACAAGGGATAGATGATCTTAATCAAATTGGAAAACCAATTGTGCTACCCTCTTCTTTTATTGGTGGTCCTCGTGATATGCACCGTCGTTATATGGATTCGATGGCTCTTGTTCAAAAATTCGGTAAACCTGACTTCTTCATTACAGTGACATGTAATCCCCAATGGCCTGAAATTACACAACATCTTTCTCAAAATGAGAATTGCACTAACCGGCCTGACCTCACCTCCCGCATCTTTCGTGTGAAACTTCAAGAGCTTCAAAATGAGTTGTTGAAAGAGCATGTATTGGGCCACGTTTGTGCGTACTCGTATGTCGTTGAATTCCAGAAAAGAGGCCTGCCACATGCTCACATATTATTAATCATGCATCCTGAAGATAAAATGGAAGATCCTTCACAATATGATGACTTTATATCTGCTGAACTTCCGAATCCTGCTTCAGAAAAATATCTACATGAATTAGTTACAAAACATATGCTTCATGGACCCTGTGGAGCTGATAATCCATCAAATGTTTGTATGCGCGATGGAAAATGTAAAAATCATTACCCAAAAGAATTTAATGATCTTACAACACATGCTTCAAATGGATATCCTTTATATCGGAGACGCAATGATGGGGTGGTTGTTTTTTCACGCAACCGATTACTGGACAATAGATGGATTGTGCCTTATAACCCATACTTGCTTTCAAAATTTGATTGCCACATAAACGTTGAAATTTGTTCTTCAATTAAATTAGTCAAATATTTGTATAAGTATGTGTATAAGGGTCATGATCGTATTGCTTTTTCTGTTCGTGAGTCTCAACAATCTGAACAAATTGATGAAATAGCGGCATTCCAAACTGGTCGTTGGGTTGCCCCTCCTGAGGCAGCCTGGCGTATTTTTGGATTTCTCATGAATGAAATGCGGCCTCCTGTTATTTCACTTCAGCTGCACTTGCCAAATTTCCAATACACAAGTTTCTGTACGGATGCTTCTGTTGAATCTATATTAGAAAACAATCAGGCACAACGTACCATGCTTACAGAATTTTTCCGCATGAATAGTGTTGATAGTTTTGCCAAAGAGGAAAACCTTTTATACAAGGATTTTCCAGAACACTTTGTTTGGAATTCAAGAGAGAAAGAATGGTATAAAAGAAAGCAAGGAATTGTAGTAGGCCGTATTGTCACTGCACGACCAAATGAAAATGAAAGATATTATCTCCGAATCCTTTTACAAAACCGTCGTGCACCAAAATCATTTGATGACATTGCAACTGTTAATGGTCTTCGATGTGAAAGCTTTAGAGCTGCATGTGTGGCTTTGGGTCTACTGGAAAGTGACACAGCAATCATTGATTGCTTAATTGAAGCTTCACAGTTTCACCTTCCAAATTCATTCTCTCAACTCTTTGCAACACTCCTGATGTTTTGTAGTCCTTCTGAACCTCAAAGTCTATGGAAACAGTTCTATGAGTTTTGCACTACTACTATATCATCTAATACTAATGCTAATTATACTGACTCATATATAGAAGTACATGCTGCTATGAATGTTAATAGACATCTTTCAGCAACTGGAAATAGTTTACCAGACTTTGGTATTATAGTAAATAATGATCCAATATCAAATACAGATGAGAATATTTTTGGACCAACTCCTTTTTCACATTCTTCGTTATATGATACCCTACCATTACCCGATACATTGAATGCAGATCAATATGAAATTTTCCAAATAGTTGCAGATAAATTACAAAACAAATTGCCTTTTGTATGTTTCATTGATGGCCCTGCTGGCACCGGGAAAACATATTTATATAATACGATTCTGGGTTATGCTCATAGATCTAATCTAATTTCAGCTGCTGTAGCGTCTTCAGGCGTTGCAGCTTCTTTACTACCAAACGGCCAAACAGCACATTCAAAATTCAAATTACCATTAGATATAGTTGAACATAAATCATGTAGCATATCAAAACAATCAAATCTAGCAGCACATTTGAGAGAAATTGCATTGATTATTTGGGATGAAATTTCTATGTCACGAAAAGAGCTTATCGAAGCATTGGACAATACTTTAAGAGATATCACTGATATCCCAGAGCCATTCGGTGGAAAAGTTATTATATTTGGTGGTGATTTTAGACAAATCACCCCAGTCATACCAAATGCTACGAAAGACATTTACATTGAGGCCAGCGTTGTCTCATCAAATTTGTTTCGAGCTGCACAGAAATTCCATCTAAAGAAAAATATGCGGGCGCAAAATGATCCTGCTTTTGCAACATTTCTGGATCGTATTGGAAACAATACATGCATAAACTCAGCTAATGGTGAAGTCCAGATTCCCAAGAATAATTTAATTCCATTTCTAGATGATAACATTTCGACATTAGTTGAAAAAATATATCCTTCACATATACTCCAATTCCCTTCTAAAGAGGCTTTTGTATCACGATCTATTCTTACAACTACAAACGAGGTTGTTGACCACATTAATGCTATTATTTTAAATCAAATTCCTGGTGAAGTAATGACATCTATTTCAAGGAATAAAACTAAAGATCCAACTCAACAAGCTCATTATGAAGATTTGCTCTGTACGCTAACTCCTAATGGATTGCCGCCACATATCCTCACCTTAAAAAAAGGTGTTCCGATAATGTTGTTGCGAAATCTATCTCCATCAAACGGCCTATCAAATGGAACCAGGCTTATCTGTAAGCATATGTCAAATAATCTACTTGAAGCTGAAATCATTACTGGCCCATGTTCTGGCACCACGTGTTTCATACCTAGAATACCCCTTATACCAAAAGAAACGAATAAAACATCTATTGAATTCACTCGAATTCAATTTCCAGTTAAATTGTGCTTCGCTATGACTATAAATAAATCGCAAGGACAAACACTACAGCATGTGGGTGTATTCATTAAAGAACCTGTTTTCATGCATGGCCAATTATATGTAGCTTTGTCTCGTGCACGGTCATTTGATACTTTATATATAACAATTCGTCCCTCTGATCAAATCATCGCAGAAGGAAATCTTTGTGTGGAATGGACCCGTAATATTGTTTACCAAGAACTTTTACAAGCAGCAGGTCTGTAGAACTAATAGTTCTTCGTATCTATCTTATTGCAGGTAACCGAGTTCGTCTGACATTATCACCTTATATTTATTGATATCTTTCCCTTCTCTTTTAGATGATTATAATGTTTGCCTGTCTTATACTTTACCTGCATTTCAGAATTTTTTGGGAAACTCTGCACCAAAAAAAAATTAATCGCATTAAAGCACCTACTCCTTGAATTGTAAGTGCCTATCAAGCAGAAAACTAGGCTTTCTCATGTAGCAAGTAATATGACCTGGATATGGTTAAGGACTGCTAAAACTATAATCTTATATGTGTCTTCTTGCATCCATTTTATTATATTAGATCATATGAATTTATTGACTTATATCTAGATATGGAACTTCAGGCCTGCTAAAAGTATAATTCGGTTTGTATCTTCTTGCTTCTGGTTACATTTGTTCTTGGAATAAGAAAGGATTCATGTAACTTTGTGGACCATATTACTTATTCTACTTTTTATTGTTGTACTAGAGGTTATACAATAGCAACTGGCCATTTTTTTACCATCTAAGAAGACATGAACACAACTTGATTTTTGATATTTTTAAGTTTTGTGTTTTGGCAATTTGTGCAGGGAGAGGCATTCGGGTTTACATTTGTGATCATGATACATCACCTCCAGGTTCATTACACTCTATAATATTCTATATTTCTGTCCTTTGTTTGTTACTGCAAATAGTGAAGATCTTCCCTTGATTTCTTGTGACAGAGGACCAGATTATAAGAAATAACCAAACAAATATATTGATTAGGTCTCCTATGCTTAAAAATCAAAAGTGTGATCCCAGTTCTAGAGATGGGAAAGGTATTGGTGCAAATCATGGTTCCCGGAAAAGGTAAGGACTCCATCTTCTTGTTTTCCTCTACTCTCTACATTAACACTATCTATACAATTTACTATTTGATTACATCCTTGAAATTGTGACCTCACAGGACTGCTGACTAACCTCTGGAAAGTAAATCTGCTGGGAAGAAGGCCATGTCCAGCAGTCAACTTGATTGCAATAGATTAATATACTAATTCAAAGTTGGTTGTGTGTTTGGGATTATTGCTAGAGCACCACAAGCCAGAGGAGATATCTCCGGACATACACAATGATGCTGCACTTTTAGAATTTTTTCATGGTTTTATCAAATTGTACTTGTTCCATTCTTGCTTAACTTTTTACTGTATTTTGGTTGATTTTTCGTTGTAAGGTTCCCTGCCAATTAGAAACTCTTGGGGACTCATTTGCTATAGTTCTCTGCATTGTTCTTTATAAAAGCAAACGAGGTTCCATTGGTGGCTCTAATTTCAGTCAATTCATGAGTCAACCCTTAATGGTTCTCTTCATGGCGATGTTGTGGTTTCCTGTAAACATGGGAATTATTTCCACTGTCATTGTTTTACTTCTCATGCATTTTCTCTGTGCCACAATAACCATCTATATAACCAGGGAGTGCAGGCTGCATAGGTGACTTCACCTTGGTTCCTCACAATATATATGAATATGCTACCATAGAAAGGTTAGCTTTCTCATCTCTGTCTGACATTTTGTTTTATTGAGTACGGTGTATCATTTATAATGGAATTGTGGACTTGTGACATCAGGGGTTTGATAAAATGCTTGATTTGCTTGAATTTTTGCCGCCATTTTAACGATTATTCTGAAGGCTTGTTTGGTTGTTTTACTGTGTAACATATCATGCTTTCAAGTCCATTTTTCTATATTATCCCCTTTTCTATATTTCCTCATTTTAATTCTTTTCAATGGTTAAATTGGATTTACTTTGTGGAAATAGTTTACTCTATTTTATTTAGGGTTTATGATTATATTCCCATATTGTGTGGTTTACCATCGCCTGCTCTAACCCTGTCTAGGTAACTATCTTCTCCCACTTGCCTTTTGCTTCCTGAGTTCCTAGTGTTTTTGGTTCCCATTCATTGCTATTTTCTTGTACAATTAACGAGACACTTGTTTGTTTGCTTTGTCTAGCTGGCTTGGGTTTTAGGGTCATCTTCTGTATACATTTATCTGTGTTTCTTTCATAGCTCCAGGGCTTCTTTCATTTAATTTTATTCTTAATTTCTCTGTTTAAGCATTTGAAATAATTAGTTTGCTGTTTTTTGTGTCTGCCTGATTCAGATCCATGTTTTTTTTCTGCATTTGGGAATTGCGCACCTGCACACGCATTCGCTTTTGTAGGGACCCTTGTAATACTTTGCTGGTTTTCACATGTTTCTTCCCAGAAAATGCAAACGACTTCTTGCCTTTACAATTATTCTCTGCTGCACATGCACTAATGCCTATTTTTTCCTCACTGTACAGTTTCTTTTGTATATAGGAAATATCATTGTGACATTGTGTTGGATCTTGCTGATGTGCAATATTCGTTCTGCAGGGTCACTCCAAATCAACCCTTTTTTGCTCCTCTTCTGAATTTCCCTATTTGATCATTTGAAGAATCTCAGGCTTTTTTTATTGCAGTTCTCGAGTCACATTGATGGCTTCTAGGTTGAAAGCGGCTGAAGGGAGGGTTTGTGTTACTTTTTCTCTTATCGGATTCAATGGTTTTTACTAATGCTACCTTCATGTTAGGGTGTATCCAAATCTCACAATTAAATTTATTTTAATTTTGCTTTTGTTTCAGTTTTGAACGTCTAATTACAGTTTTCCATAATATTTTTTTCTGACCGGGCGCGCGCAGCGTAGCGCGCGCCGCCGCCGAGTTCTAGTATATATATATATATAAGCCAAAACCAAAGAGAGTGGGGGGCCAAGAACTAACATGGCTTCTCTATTTACCAAGATCCTGCAGGTGGGTGGTCATAATAATGGCACTTTGCTTTCCACCACCAATATCCATTGCAAGGCCTACCCGTTACTCTCGCCTTCCCCCGCCTCGTCTCAGCCCATACATTACTTATTTCCTGTCCCCTCCTCCACCACATCCGCTTCCGCCACCGCCACCTCCACTGCCACGGCCACCTCCACCGCCAATTTACAAACATACTCATCGTCGTCGTCGTCGTCATCGTCGTCATCACTCTAAGTCTAATAAGCCATTGTCGCCCACACTCCATCTTTATACATACTACGGTTATCCACCTCCTCCCGACCAGTAGTAAATTATTGAAGGGCCATTCATGGTTCGCCATCGCGGAACCGGTCGCGTCGCTGTCGCGGTAGTTCCACATCGATCGCGGAGTATCGTCGCGGCGTATCGGACAAATATCGGCTCATTGCATTTTATAGCAAAAAATATTTAAATGAAATATCGGCGATATCTCGGAAATATCTCGATTGTGAGTTAAAAATTGAACCGGGTATCGTTCTCGGAACGACACTTGCCGTTCCAGTTACGACTTGCCGAGATCTCGGCCGAGACGGCGAACCATGGGGCCATTTCAAGGTTTCCAAGTAAGCTAGCTTAATTATCTACAATAAAATTGCTACATTAGTATATCGGAATTGATTTGTCTTGGAAATTAAATCTCTGTATATGTTTGAGTTCATGTCTTCATTGCCTGCCGATTGAGAGTATTGAAATTTGTTGGATTGTTTGCTGGTTTTTGTTTAATTACAATTGCACCTTGAATTCCTCGTTTTGTACTATACATGCATACGTTACTTATAGATTGTGAAAAACATTATTGAGTTACCTCAGATTTGTCAACTATGTGTATATATCACTAGGCCAAGGATACCCTCACTCCTGACTCCTCACGGTCAACCTTTACGTTGGGGTCCGATTTCCCACCCAATTCCTTATATTTCCCTTTTGTCCCTTTGTAATTTACGTGACATGAGTTCTCACCACTCTCTTTCCTAACATGTATAAGCTGTTTAATAAAAAAAAAAAAAAAAAAAAAGAATTTGGGAGCAGATATATATATAGACAAGTTTATACATCATTCCAATTTTTTTTTGTTTTTAAAAAAAACGTAATGGGCCTAAAACCTACATTCATTTCGACATCAACCTATGAGCCCAATATTCAATTTTTGGATCCATGACTCAATCCGTTGTACCAAAAATTCCATATTTTGTTCGTAACCACCTATAGAAAATCACAGCACATACAATCCACTACTAAAAAAAATCTAGATTTGGTGCTAAAATTATGATAGCTAACAAATTTCGGTCGTTAACCCCTTTAGTAACTGATTTTAGTAATTTTTTTTCTGTCGCTAAAACAGAAAATTCTTATAAGCAACTTGTCCTCTAGTCACACGTGCAGGTTTGGCAGAACAACCACCTAATGAATTAAATGAGAGAAAAAATAAAATAAAATAAAATTGAACAAGTGAGATTTAAATACAGTAGAATGCAAAGTTTTACCGCATCCTCATATGCTTGTACATAATTTATCAGAGAGGTAGCTTTAGGCCCTTGAATGCGGGATGGGTTGGGCTTTGGCATGCGTGGATTTGATGTAGTAAATACAATACTCGTTGAATGCAAGGCAAAGAGGTGACCGGGAGATAATGATGATGTCGACCGGGAGTATTATTTTATGGGAGTATTATTAGCCCTGTTTGGCAAAATAGCTAAATGAAATTAGCTTGTTCTAGGGTCTGTTCTGCACACAGAGCTGTAGAGAGCTGCAGCTGTATTGAGCTGTGGGAGCTGTAGCTGTCAGTTCTATTTAAATGTTTTGTACAACTAGCTATAGCTGTGGAAAAAACGTATGAAATGACATAAAATGACAAAAAATTATGTAGACTATTGGGTAGTGGGTTGGTTATTCGGTTAAAATTGTAATTGCTCAAACATAAGCTCATAGCTTATTCTTTTAACGCTACTACAGGTAGCTTCTAAAAAGAAGCTTCCAAAAGCTCCCAAAAACTCTAAAAAATTAGTGTGCAGAACAGGGCTTTTATTTTAAAATAAAAGCTAAAACTAACAAAAACTCTCAAAAGCTGCGTAAAATAACTTAAGTTAAATTAGCTTATTTAGAAAGAAAAAATAATTTAAAATAGTGTTCAATCAGTTATTTTTTAAACCGCTGCAAATGGCAGTATTTTGGAATTAGCTTATTCTAGGCAAAAAATTTGTCTCGAAATTGCCAAACAGCTAATTTTAACTAATTTATTACTCAAATTATTCACATAATCAGTTAACAGTTAACAACTAATTCCCAAACAGGCTCATTACCTTACCTACTCCCGCGTGAACAAGTCAAAACTGCTCCACAATTCACAACCCACAAATTCTACGTGCAAATTGACTTATTACAAATAATCATGCCACCACAATATAATAATAACAGCATACTATCATCGGAGACTAGCTTATTCAATTAGTACAATTAAGACCACATTATATTTTAAAGGATTCAATCAGCAAAACTGAAAACAATTGTGAATACTATTACTGATCATCATTTCATCATTTATATCATAAAAAAGATGCAAAAATGAAGAGTATAAGTTGTACAGTACACTTTAAAAAAACATACGACAGAAGCAAGCTTATTGTGACCAATCAATGTAGTTATAAAGTGGCCTATATATATATAGGAAATAAATTAGTCAATGGACAAATTTAATAATTAAAATCAAAAGAACCCTAATTTACGCAACTGAGAGTAAATCTGGAAATTTCCCTTTCCCCACGCGTATGTGTATGTTTATATATATAGCCTAGATAGAGAGAGTGTGTTATCACCAAAAATATTATATCCGGAAAAATTGGGATTTAAGTAATTTAATATGGGCAATTTAGTTGGCATGAAAAATTAAATTACTTGATAAATTGAATAAAAATATTTTAATGGCAAATAAAAAAAATATATATAATAAATATATAGGTTACTTGGCAAGGCAACACAATTATCCTACAGTCATCTCGGGTCGCCCGGACACCCAGAGGTATAGACTGGGGATAAGCTACATGCCAGAACCCCATGGGGGGTCTCTGGTTGACCAAGAAGGGTGTCTTGGTCGACCACAAGATATGCCATGGAGATGGGAACTCCTCTTCGTTGTTTAAGTGCTCTGAATGGGCCTAGAATGGCTAAAAAGGGGTTATACGACCCACCGGAAGCCTGGACAGGGGGAGGAACATGCCCACACCCCATGGGAGGGTCCATGGTCGACCAAGGGGATGTAGTGGTCGACCAAGAGGAGTCCCATGGGAAAGTTCCTCCTTTTTAGTGTTTAAGTGCTCCGAATGGGCCCAGAATGGCCAGAAAGGGGTTATACGACCTACCGGAAGCCTAAACAGGAGGAGGAACATGCCCACACCCCATGGGAGGGTCCATGGTCGACCAAGGGGATGTAGTGGTCGACCAAGAGGAGTCCCATGGGAAAGTTCCTCCTTTTTAGTGTTTAAGTGCTCCGAATGGGCCCAGAATGGCCAGAAAGGGGTTATACGACCTACCGGAAGCCTAAACAGGAGGAGGAACATGCCCACACCCCATGGGAGGGTCCATGGTCGACCAAGGAGCTGTAGTGGTCGACCAAGAGGAGTCCCATGGGAAAAGTCCTCCTTTCTTAGTGTCTAAGTGCTCCGAATGGGCCCGGGATGGCCAGAAAGGGGTTATACGACCTACCGGAAGCCTATACAGGAGGAGGAACATGTCCAAACCCCATGGGAGGGTCCATGGTCGACCAAGGGGCTGTATTGGTCGACCAAGAGGAGTCCCATGGAATGAAGAAGCCAATCGCTTGGCCCAGCTCGCCTCAAAGTATCGCCCTAAAGGGGAGATCAATGAACTAACAACCCCCATGCTTAGGGGTGAGGAGCCCCACGAAGGGAATGGGACATCTCGCGTAGAGGGGAGCCTAAGGGAGGTAGATAGTCCCATACCTGATGAGTTAGGTAGTGTGGCACCCAGGGGGGCAACCCTCATTCCGCCACCAAATAACGATACTGTGGCACCCGGGGGGGCAACTCTACTTCCTCCACTAAGCAATGACACTATGGCACTGCCGCCATCTGACTGGAGATCAGAGATTATTGCTTATTTTAAAAATCCTCAGACTGACGATAAGAAACTTAAGGCCAAGGCTTTAAGGTTTATCCTTATTGGGGAAGATCTATATAAGCGAACAGTTGAAGATGTTCTCTTGCTATGTTTAGGGCCAACAGAAGCAAAGAAAGTTATGGCAGAGGTCCACGAGGGCATTTGCGGGGCTCATAGGGCAGGCCTGAACATGCGATGGACTATCCATAGGTATGGATACTATTGGCCCACCATATACGAGGATTGTATTAAATACGCCCAAGGATGTGAGGCATGCCAGAGGCATGCCAACCTCAGACACGTCCCTGTGTGTGACTTGAATTATATGATCAAGCCATGGCCCTTTAAATCTTGGGCCATGGACGTCATAGGGATGATCCATCCGCCCTCAAGCAAAGGGCATAAGTTCATTATCGTAGCGGCAGATTATTTTACTAAGTGGGTGGAGGCTATTCCTTTGAAATCAGTAGCTCAGAAGGATGTTATTGATTTCATCGACTCACGTATTATTCATCGGTATGGGATACCTCACACTATCACCACAGATAGGGGGACAGTGTTCGTTGGGGAGCAATTCACTGATTACTTAGCTTCATTTAAGATCAAGCTTTACCACTCATCCCCCTACTATCCTCAAGCAAATGGCCAGGCTGAATCGGCCAATAAAATTTTAATTAGTATTATCAAGAAAATGATTGAGGACAAGCCTAGGAAATGGCATGAGAATTTTTCCACGGCATTATGGGCCTGTCGAAATACCAAGAGTACTGCCACAGGATTCACTCCATATAGGCTAACTTATGGCCAAGATGCAGTGCTGCCCATGGAAATCACGGTGCCCAATAGTCGTACAATGAATGTGGGGACAATTCCATGTGATGTCCATGAGACTATGCTTATGAGGGAATTAGAACAAACTAGCTCTGACCGGTTAAAGGTAATTGATAATATGGAAAGAGAAGCCCAACGAAGGGCTCGGTATTACAATAAATGGGTTAGAGCCAATCCATTTCATGTTGGTGATTTAGTTTGGAAAACTGTTTTGCCATTACAAAAGAAAAATGACGAACTTGGGAAATGGTCTCCCAATTGGGAAGGACCTTACATCATCCAAACTGATCTTGGAAATGGAGCATTTGCACTTATTAACAAGGATGGAAAACAAAAGCATGAGAGCATAAATGCTCGTTATTTGAAAAAATATTTCCCATCGTATTGGGAAGTGAATACAGAATGAAGGCGATCAATGGAACCGACGAACAACCCTGGGAATAGGATGTTCGTCGGTCAGAGCCTGAAGCTGCAGGAGCAAGTCCTCCCAGTTTGTCTGAAATTCCTTAACCTCGCTTTGGTATGTGTGACGTTGTTGGGTGAGATCCTCGAGCACTTCACTGAGGGTGCTTTGAAAGTCCAAGAAAGGTCGAAGAAGAACGCCCAAATCATCGTGCTCATCAAGATAGCCTATGATATCCTCTAATTGACGTTTCTGTCGTTGGAGCAGATGCTCAGCTTCGTGGCATCTGTCGACGTCCTCCACTGCCCGAGTATAGTCTAGCTGAAGCCGTTCCAAGTAGTCCAGGCATCGATCCAGAGTTCGCTTCCCTCGGATGGAAAATGACAAACTGGTAACCATATCAGAAAGAAGGTTTTCTAAGTCATCTGCGTTATCTCCATCAGGGTGATTGCCCACAAGGAATGGTTGGAGTTGCCCCAACCAATTATCAGGGGTAACTGCTTGTGGCATCGTAGACATGACCGTAAAAGTAGTGGCGAAGTATTGAGTGTGGGAGATGTTGAAGTGGAATGATACCGCTAGAGGAAATAAGTCGCCTTTTATTGGGAAGATATAACGAGAAGTGCCGAAATTCCTTCAAAACCTAACCATCTGGCTGACTAAAATATGGTCAAGCGTGAAGTTAGGAACGAAATGTTAGTTTGCAGGTGGAAGTGTATGTGGCTTATGAAATTGTAAATTTGATTAAGCCAGATTTGTTTTATTAATAAAGTCATTTATTTCTGTGTGAAGATGCAAGAGTTTGAATGCAGGATCCTATGTGACCGCACTTATTGAAGAAGAACAAGCTCTCTTGGGCGCCTGATGAGAAGAAGAGGCGGCTCTAAAAAAAAGATGCAGAAATCTGGCTAAAGCAAAAAACTGGGGATTTTATAGAACAATAAGATTTCCTGGGCCAGAGCCTGCTAGGGCTTAAATATTTTTATTCAATATTTAGATATGCCTGAATATTTGATTCAAACATTTAAAATTTATTTAAATGCTTGAATCAGGGGGGGCAAATTGTTATCACCAAAAATATTATATCCGGAAAAATTGGGATTTAAGTAATTTAATATGGGCAATTTAGTTGGCCTGAAAAATTAAATTACTTGATTAATTGAATAAAAATATTTTAATGGCAAATAAAAAAAATATATATAATAAATATATAGGTTACTTGGCAAGGCAACACAATTATCCTACAGTCATCTCGGGTCGCCCGGACACCCAGAGGTATAGACTGGGGATAAGCTACATGCCAGAACCCCATGGGGGGTCTCTGGTTGACCAAGAAGGGTGTCTTGGTCGACCACAAGATATGCCATGGAGATGGGAACTCCTCTTCGTTGTTTAAGTGCTCTGAATGGGCCTAGAATGGCTAAAAAGGGGTTATACGACCCACCGGAAGCCTGGACAGGGGGAGGAACATGCCCACACCCCATGGGAGGGTCCATGGTCGACCAAGGGGATGTAGTGGTCGACCAAGAGGAGTCCCATGGGAAAGTTCCTCCTTTTTAGTGTTTAAGTGCTCCGAACGGGCCCGGGATGGCCAGAAAAGTGTTATAAGACCTACAGGAAGCCTGAACAGGGGAGGAACATTCCCACACCCCATGGAAGGGTCCATGGTCGACCAAGGGGATGTAGTGGTCGACCAAGGGAATATGACTTGACCACCCCCTTGATATGCCTAAGGATGTGCAACCGCCCAATATGCAAGACGAGCTATAACCAACCAAAGGACAGCTCAGACTTAGTTTCGAGCCTTGGAATGACACAAGACTAATCAAGCCACAAAGGAGACACCAGGCAAGCCAGAGGGTTGTGGAAGAGAAAGCGAAGGCAAGTCATTGAACGGAGCAGTTATTTCCCACAGACGTGCTAGGGAAAGCGGTTACACAAAGCGTCTATAAATACAACCTTATTGCAGAAGGAAAAAAAAAAGATCAACACACAACTCAACACTCCACAGGAGTTTTTATCTTTTTCTTAGTTCGTAGAATTAGTTCATAGCTTTAGTTTCCGTAGTCTCCTTCGTAGTTGTAATAGCTAGTTCTTGTAATTCGCAGTGGGCAAGAAATCCATTCTTGTTCATTGTTTTTAGTTATTGAAAGACGCAATCTTACGGTAGAATTTATTCAGATTCAGCCGTCTTAGCCTGCAAAGGCTTACTATTTATTGTTCGTCGCATCCTAGCGATAACAGAGTGATATGAATCCCAAAAGCAAAGAGACATAAGAACATTATGGGTGGTCCTCTCCTTACCAGCAGGATTCTGGTGGTGGTCGTCGTGGTAATGGCACTTTGCTTGCCACAAATATCCATTGCAAGGACTCCTAACAATTACCCTCCCCCGCCTCGTCTCAGCCCACAACGTTTCTTATCCCCTCCACCACGGCCGCCGCCACCACCACCGCCGCCTCCACCTCCACCGCCAGCTTACAAACCTCCTCCTCCTAGCCATTAATGAATTTTTAAAGTCCATTCAAGGTTTCCGAGTAAGCTTAATTCTCTACAACATAAAACCACTATTTTTTTTATTTTTTATTTTTTTTTGTAAGTTACTACTATCCGTGTTTATAAAATATTTTGACTACTTGGTGCAGGGAATGAAAGGAGCGTTGATTTGTTTCAGAAACAAGAAAAAAGGTCGACGATATATAAGGCGCATGATGAAACTGCTATAAGCTATAATAGTATATTATATCTGCATTAATTTGTATTTTTGGAAATTAAAACTGCATATTGAGTTCATGTATTCATTGCCTTAATTATATTTGTACCTACATTTCCTGCTGGTTTTGTATCGTACGTGCATACTGGAAATTATTAACTCTAAGCCATTGTCACCCCCACACCATCTTTATGCATACGGTTATCCACCTCCTCCCAGCCAGTAATAAATTATTAAAGGGACATTTCAAGGTCCGATATCCGGGAGAGTAAACGGGCACGTATCCTAGTACTTGTCCTCGGAAGGATCCCGACTATTTTCTCAGCCCTGGATAATGGTCCTCGGAAATCGGGCTTTTTCGTGTAGTGAGACTCTCATAAATCCACAACTTTTTTTTTTTTTAAGTTACTAATATTCATGTTTATTATATTATTAACGTTAATACTATTGTTTTGACTACTTGGTGCAGGAAAGGCGTCTTAAATAGTAGTTTCAGAAAGAAAGAAAGAAAAAGAAAAAAAGAAAAGAAAAGAAAAGTGTTGGGGCCATACGAAATAATGGGCCGCGAAAGAACTATTGGGCCATAAGTCATGGGCCGGAAGAAGGAGGAAGTCCAAAAAGAAGGTGGGCTCAAGATTAGTAGGGCCGAAAGTACATAGTAAGCCGAAGGAAGGAAATCGAAGCTGATAAAGATTTCGGCCGAAATGGGAAGAAGTAGCCGAAACCAAAACAACCGAATTGAAGAGAGAAAGAAGTCGGCTCAGAAGAGTTAGCCGGAGAGCGGTTATTCCAGCTCCGGCTATAAATAGGGGTCGACGCACTCAAAATCAGAGAGATCAATCCAACCCCCAAATTACTTTTATCAATTTTAATTCCTTGTTATCTTTACTGCTTTCTTTACAGCTTTTCCTTTACAGCTTTCCTTAGAATTTAGCCTAGTTTGTAGCGGTTACCATTTCCAAATCCACCGTTGCTCCTTAGCAGCTGGTAGTTTGGTTCTCTGTTTTTGGTGAATTCCGCCGTTGTTCCTTAACAACAGGCAGATTCTCCGTTGTATCGAGTTATTGTTGATCAATTCAAGGAAGATTCATTCAATTGTGGGCGCATTATTGTTAATCCGAACCCGTAATCGGTTTGATCCTTTTCCGATAGCCTCCCTTGAGGAGAAAAAGGTCCTTGGCTACACCAGAGCCAAACAGTGGCACGCCCAGTGGGACGCAAAATGGCGTTTGAACAAGCAACTCCAGCAGCAAACACGGCGGCGAGGACTGATTTGCCGCCGATTCAGGAAGAGCGCGCACCAGAAGCCGGAGAATTCCCCCCAGGGTTCCCCGGACCATCACATTTCCATAATCAGGAGTTTTCAAATGATGATTTAACCCCGCGGTTCCGAGATCAGGTTCAATTTATGGTGGAGGCGGCGGTTACCAACTCGGTTCGCCAAATCGAAGGAAATATCCTGGCAGCGATGCCAGCCATGTTTAGAGCCGAAATTGCGAGGAGTATGTATCCGATGGGAGCGCAGCAAGCTCCAGTGGCGCAAAATCCACCGCAAAATCCTCACAATTTTCAACAGCAGGCCTTTA
Source organism: Hygrophila difformis (assembly GCA_030278955.1). Lineage (NCBI taxonomy): Eukaryota > Viridiplantae > Streptophyta > Magnoliopsida > Lamiales > Acanthaceae > Hygrophila > Hygrophila difformis. The sequence goes on from JAOANR010000010.1 coordinate 6,515,886, forward strand.
GGCCGCCAGGAGGGCATGGAGCTCGGCCTTTCGTTCCTCCGCAGCAGAGGTACGATCAGCAACAGAATCAACCGCCTCAACCAGTAGCTCAACCGCCTGCTCCAGTGGTTCAACAACAATACGCACCACTTCAGCAGAATCCACCACAACTGGTTGACAGAGAGCTGATTGCCGAGATTATTCGCACACAGTTTGGGAATCTCATCGGCCAGGAGAATAGGCCGATGTATCGGAAACCTTATCCAGATTACATCGAAGAGCAGTATCCACTGCCTAGAGGGGTGAAGGTTCCAGATTTCAACACTTTTTCTGGAGAAGTCGGCCGTTCTACCATCGAGCATATCGGCCGATTTACAGCTCAATGTACCAGAATCGCGCAAAATGATTTTCACAAGCTGATATTGTTCAGTTTGTCATTAACTGGCCCAGCATTCGAGTGGTACATTAACCTGCCAGCGGGATCGGTCAATACTTGGGCCGAAATGGAACGGTTATTCCATGACCGATTTTATAATACTAGTCCTGAAGTCTCGGTAGTTGATCTGACGTCAACCAAACAGAAGGCGTCTGAATCGGTTACTGAATTCATTGAGAGATTTTATGCAGTGAAGGCTCAGGTGAAGACAATGCTGCCTGAGCATGAATATATTCAAATTTTAAAGCAGAATTTGAAGTTTGCCATCAAGGACAGATTGATGGTAACAAGACCGAGGACGGTAGCCGAATTGACGGCTGAAGCGATAAGGATGGAGACATATTTGGCGGAACAGGCGGCTTTCAAATCAAGCCGAAGTCAAAGCGGAAGGTCACAACCTATCCAATCAGCTGCCTCATTTGCTGAATCTCTGGATAGATGTGAAATTCAGGAAGAGTACAATGCGGAAGACGTTCCTGCATTAGCCGAGGTTGCAAGGGCAGAGTTAATCATAAAGAAGCCCATGACGTGTCCAGCACTTCGGCCAGCCAGAGGCAAGGAGAAAGAAGGAGGAGATGAGTCTCAAAGGTTTTACTCTTTCGACTTGTCACAAATGGACGAAATATTCGATTACTGCCAGAAGAATGGATTGCTAGAGTTTAAAGGAAACCATCCGCAGCCTACCAAGGATCAGTTGGAAGCCGGATGGTGCAGGTTCCACGGATCAGCTACTCATTCCACGGCCATTTGTGGGCATTTTAGGAAGCTGATTCAGAAGCATGTTGATGATGGGAAGCTGAAGTTCCCAGAAAGGCTTATGGCAGTCGATAAGAATCCGTTCCCGGCTGCCAACATGGTGATGGTGCAGCCCAACCAGAATAAATCGGTGCATGACCGATTGGGGGATCAAACATCATCTAGCAAGAGCTCCGTGCACGATCGGCTGGGGGATCAGCCATCGGCTCAGAAGTCAGGAGTATGGAAAAGGCTAGGATCTCCGAAGGGAAAGGAGAAAGTTACCGATGTTTTTGACCGATTGGGGAACTATGAGGTGAAAGAGTGGGTCAAGCAATCGGAGAGACATCAGGAGATCGTGGCCGGAAATAAGAGTGAGAGACCAACGTTGAAAATTATAACCAACGGATGGGACTCAGAGATGAAGTTAACAGCCGATAAACAGAATGGAAAGACTGTGATACAGATCACAGTACCGGAAGAAGCTGTTAGCCCCGAAATGAAAAAGCTTAGAAGGCCACCAGCAAATACTCAGGTAGGCCGATGGGTCCGAAACTCTCCAGAAAGAAGGCGTTCCGATCAACGCAGACATGACCATTCAGCTTGGAGGGCAGAGGAGAGGAAAGTCCCAAAGGGAAAGGGATCATATCGTACTTTCAAACGAAGAATGCAACGGCTTAAAGCAGCTGCTGCTTCTGAGCAAGAGGAGTATGATATGATGCATATGGAGGAAGACTTCCCTGATGATTGTTCGTTCTCGGGGGGACGAATACTCAATAGGGTATTTTCGGCTCGTTTAAGGTCCGGATCAAAAGAACACAGGAAGCCGAAAGAAGAACAGGATCGGCTGAAGAACAAAACTGAATTTCGGCCAAAAGTAATACAGCCGAAAGTTGAAAGTGAACAGCCGAAATCGAAAGAGGAATGGAAGCCTAGACCAGTCCGAACCAGGGAGTGGAAGCCGAAGACAACTATCATTCCGAATAGTGATACACCCCCTGTTGGGCAGTTTAAATTCGACTTCGGGTCTAGTGCGAATATGGTGACAGTAACCACCGAAGAGAAAGAGGAGTACTGGTCGGATTCCGAACCAGCGGTGGTTTTTTGTCAAAAGGATGGGGAATACTATGGTGATGAAGAGCCCATAGTGGATTTCTGTTTCGATAAACTTGAGGTATTTCGGCCGGAAGCCGAAATAGAGAAATCTTTTGAGGAAGGATATAAGGCATTCGTTCCGGAAGCTCAACCAGGTACGATTTTGCCTCCAACTGCGCAAATGTCCCAGCATGTGAGGCCCTTATACGTTAAAGGTTGGGTAAATGGGAGACCACTCAGGAGAATGTTTATCGATGGTGGGGCCACAGTTAATGTCATGCCACTATCCACGCTAACGAAGATAGGCCGCTCGAAGGAAGATTTACTCCCTACGAGAATGAAAGTAATGAGTTTTGTGGGGGCTCAAACCGCGGCCGAAGGATGTATACTGGTGGATGTAACGGTCGGAACAATATCAATTCCGACCATGTTCTTTGTGGTGGATGCAGAAGTTCCGTATGCGGCCCTATTAGGCCGATGCTGGATTCATACATCCCGATGTTTGCCATCGACGCTTCACCAGAAAGTATGGTTCTGGAAGAAAGATGGCACAGTAGAAGAAGTGGATGGAGATCAACCTCCATTTCCAGTCAGCTCAGCCGGACGAATTGATGCGGTGTTATATGAAGAACCGATTCAACCATTCCTAGCAGTGGTAGGGGATCGGTACCCGCAAGTGATCGAGTGTGATTGGACTGATTTGGGGTTTGAAATCAGATACCAGGCCGATGAACGGCCAATCGAAGAAGAAAGTAAATGATGGAGTCACAACCGAATCAAGCGACCGAGTTCGAATCGGCCGAACTCGAAGTTTCAGACGACAAAGCAGGATGGAGCGATTTAATAGACGCAATTCCAAAGCGAACGCCGGATTTCAAAGCTCAAGACCCCTTGAAAATGATCAATGTTGGTACAGACGAACACCCGAGGGAGATCCCGTTGAGTGCGAATCTTGATCAGCAGATGACAAGCCGATTCAAGGAGGTGCTAGTCGAATTCAAGGATTGTTTCGCATGGGACTATACAGAGATGCCAGGATTGGAGCGGTCAATTGTAGAGCACAGACTGCCTATCAAAGAAGGGTTCAGGCCGCATAAACAGCCGGCCAGGAGGGCAGCGCCCGAAATAGTCCCAAAAATAAAAGAAGAAATAGAGAAATTGTTAGCGGCCGGGTTTGTTAGGCCAGCTAAATATGTAGAATGGCTATCAAATATTGTTCCTGTAATAAAGAAGAATGGAAAATTGAGAGTTTGCATTGATTTCAGGAATCTTAATATAGCCACTCCAAAAGATGAGTATATGATGCCTATTGTTGACTTGTTGATTGATTCGGCCGCAAAACAGGGGATGCTATCTTTCATGGATGGATATTCAGGGTACAACCAAATTTTTATGGCCGAAGAAGACATTCACAAGACTGCATTTCGGTGCCCTGGCGCCATAGGGATATATGAATGGGTGGTGATGCCATTCGGGCTGAAGAATGCAGGAGCTACATATCAGAGAGCCATGAATTATGTTTTCCATGACCTCATAGGGGATTGTGTTGAAGTCTATATTGATGACGTCATGGTCCGATCCAAAGATATCGAAAGCCACTTGAACGATTTGCGGAAAGTATTCGCGAGGATGAGGCTGCATGGAGTCAAGATGAATCCAGCCAAGTGTGCTTTCGGAGTACAGGCAGGGAATTTTCTCGGGTTCCTGGTACATAACAAAGGAATAGAAGTTGATGCGAACAAAACCAGGGCCATCCAAGAAGCCAAACCTCCACATGATAAGAAGAGTCTACAAAAGTTTCTTGGAAAAATCGGTTTTCTGAGACGATTCTTAGCAAATGCGGCTGGAAAGTCGAAGCCACTAACCGATTTATTGAGGTTAAAGAAGGAAGAGGAGTTTAAATGGGGAATCGACCAGCAAAAGGCCTTCGAACAATTGAAGCAGGACTTGATGAATCCACCTGTGTTGGTTCCTCCAATTTTAGGACGGCCATTGAAATTATACATAGCAGCGGCCGAAGAATCTATTGGAGCATTACTGGCGCAGGAAGACGATGAAGGAAGGGATCGGGCGATTTACTATCTTAGCCGAATCCTAAGGGACGCCGAAGTAAGGTACTCGCCGATTCATAAACTATGTTTAAGCCTTTATCATGCATGCCAGAAATTAGAATATTATATTCAACCAAGGCAAGTGATAGTAGTAGCTTCGGTTGACATAGTCAAGATTATGATGAATGATCCGGTCAGTAGCCGAAGAATGGCCAAATGGGCCATGAAGTTAAATGCATACGATTTGAGATATCAACCTTTAAGGGCTATGAAAGGACAGATCGTAGCCGATTTTCTGGCTGATCATGTGATGCACCCGGTAACCGATGACATCGATCATCAGGATCGGTCGAAAGAAGTTGGTGAGATAGGAATTGTATACTTGCAACCATGGGTAATGACATTTGATGGTTCTAAAGCCGCTTCAGGAGTTGGAGCAGGGTTTACCCTACAAACGCCGGAGGGCAAGATATACAAATATTTCGTGCAACTGCCAGAGTCATATACGAACAACCAAGCCGAATATAAAGCGTTAATTTCGGGATTACAACGGTTGATAGAAGAAGGAGTCAGAGCAATCATTGTCAAAGGAGACTCGCAAGTAGTTGTCCAGCAACTGCTAGGCGATTTTTCGGTTAAGAGTTCGCAATTGATTAGATTGTATGAAGAAGCGGTCACTTTGTTAGAGGAATTTGATGAGGTGTACATTGAATACATCCCGAGAGAAAAGAACGAAGAAGCCAATGAATTGGCTCAACATGCGGCTAAATATCGGTTGATGCCGATAGCGGGAAATGTAGAAGTGCGTTTGGCCGAGACAGAGAAGGCCGAATGGATTAAAAAGATAGCACAGACATTAGAAGATCCTTCGGGGGCTAATCCGGCCGAAAAACGAAAAGCGCTGGACTACGTCATAATAGGAGGATTATTATTCAAGCGTGCTATTGATGGAATATTGCTCAGGTGCGTCGGAGGAGAAGACGCTAGAAGGGTAATGGGAGAGGTTCATGAAGGAATATGTGGTGCACATCGGGCAGGAAAGTCGATGAAGTGGAGCATTATTCGGCTGGGATATTATTGGCCGAATATGGGTCCTGATTGTGAAAAATATGCAAGAGGATGCACCGAATGTCAAAAGCATGGGCCGATTCAGAAATTACCGGCCGAAGAATTACATATAATGATCAAACCATGGCCATTCAGAGGATGGGCCATGGACATCATAGGAAAAATTCATCCCTCGTCGTCGAAAAGACATGAGTTCGTGCTAGTGGCAACAGATTACTTTACAAAATGGGCCGAAGCTCAGGCGTATGTCAGCATTTCACAAGAGGAGGTGATTGAGTTCATTAAGAGACAGTTGATTTATAGATTCGGGATCCCACAGACGATTTTGACAGATAGAGGAACTGTATTTGTGGGAGAAAAAGTCAAGACCTTTGCGGACGAATACGGGATAAAAATTGTACATTCGTCACCATATTACCCGCAAGGAAATGGACAAGCAGAGGCCACAAACAAGCAGCTAATAGGAATCATAAAGAAAATGATTGAAGATCAACCAAGAAAATGGCATGAAAAGTTATCTGAAGCACTGTGGGCCTATCGAAACGCCAAAACCTCAGCTACTGGGTTCACACCATTTCGGCTGACTTATGGAATGGATGCAGTATTGCCAGCCGAAATAACAGTGCCGACTTTGAGAACAAGCCAGGCGGATTCGATGTCAGCCGAACAGTATGATTGTGCAATGAAAGATGAGTTATTGGAGATAAATGCCAATCGGGTGCAGGCCTTTGAGAATTTGCAGAAAAATAAAGATATTGTGGCCGATTGGTACAATAAGCGAATTCGTCTTAAGCGATTTGAAGTTGGAGACTTAGTTTGGAAAGTTATATGGCCGCCGAAGCAGAAGGACGGCCGATTAGGTAAGTGGAGTCCCAATTGGGAGGGACCATTTATTGTTCATACAAGATTACCGAATGGAGCGTACGTTTTGGTGGACGAAAATGGTGAGCAAATGTCAAATCCAGTTAATGCAAGATACATGAAGAAATATTATCCATCAATATGGGATCAAACATTCAGCGATGCGAAAAAGTAAAGATTTTATTGCATGAACGAATAAGTACAAAGAAGGTGCTACTTCGGCCGAAAGCGGCGTCGATAGCCCGAAATTACAATATACAAGGGAAACGTCCTATACTAAGCAGGCATATACAAGGGAAAGGTCCTTGAAAGACATTCAGCCTTGTAGAAATGCCGCTAAAACTATCGGCAACACAGAAGCAGGGCACAGTTGCTTGCCCCAGAACAGTATTGCCGATTTAAGTCCTACCACCGAACTTCTACTCTAGGATACGATAGAACGAAAAGTACAACGTCCCAGAGGTAGAAGTCAAACTCGGGTACAGCCGCCGCACGACCTCAGACAGAAGAAGGAGGAGTGCAGCGAGGCAGTCACCCAAAAGCGGTGGAAGGGGGAAAGGAGGGAGGAATAACTAGGGGTAGTTATTCCCCCCATTAGAAAAGGTCCGACTGGATATGCATCCGCAAAGTCGAAAAGGGGCACATCAGCATAGCCGTCGAGACCTGCATTTGGAATAACATATAAAGATCCTCGCCCATACGAACATGGTGAAAAGGGCATTAGTTGAACTCGTGTTGCATAAGCAAAAAATTTTCGTATCACGTCTGGAAATCCTCGCACGAGAACACTTGCCGGAGGCCATGGGGGAACTGGAGACAGGAAGTTGAATAAGGAAGAAGGAAGATCCATATTGTTATAAGAAAAAGGGAAAAAAGGGAAGTGATGGATAAGTGTCAACAATGCCAGGTATTTATAGAAAGAGATAAGTGCTTGGCGAAAGAAACGGTCAATAGTAAATGTTATTTATGGGAAAACGTTACAGCTGATTCCCGGAAAAAGCTGCTAATATTCAGAAATCAGCAATAAAGGAGACCGAAAACAATGGAATTAACGGGATACGAATCGCATTACAAAAGATACAAAAGATACGAATCCAAGTACAATGTATCGGCCAACATAGTCTAAAAAAAAAGGGGGCCGATTACAGCTGTCAAGAAAGGGAAAAGTGACCGAAATTTACACCTGACAGAGGACGAATCAAAACACAGAACTGATATGCAAAGACAAATTAGTGGTCTTCCTGGGCGTCAGAAGGAACAACATCATCCAAACCTCGCGAGGTGGCGGTAGCAGGATTAGCCGAAGATGTCATCAGATTCGGACTCGCCGAGGGAGGAGGACCAGCAGTCTCACCAGGAGGGAGTTGAACGGACGATGAACCAGCACCACAGGAAACACCAGTTTTCCCTGGAAGAGAAGAAGGAAAAAGGAATAATAAATAAGAGAGCATAAAAGAGAAATCACGACAGGAAATGGAAGGAAGCAAGGTACCTGAAGGGATGATCGGCAAAGGTGGGTTATCGCCCGAAGGGGAGGACTCTATTTCGGAGGGGTCCAAAGGAAACAAGACGTGTGGAGAAAGGACATGAACAACACTGTGCCCACCAAGGCTCTTGATGGCCGAATCCAGTTGACCAACTAAGGACTGGGTTTCGGCCCATTTTTCTTGGAAGGTACCAATAATGTAATCGTTGAAACTGATCCGCATGGCCAAATAAGAGGCATCCTCCTGAGAATCCAAGATCTTGGCCCTAGGAGCTTCGGCCGATTGACGAAGAATTTTGATCGATTGTTTCAGATCGGCCGATTTTCGCTTAGTGTGAGCCAAAGTTAATTCTAAATCCTTCTCTTGTCTTTGGAGCTTGGCTATCTCAGCTCGAATCAAAGCAAGATCCTCGGACTGTTTAAGCTCCTGAGATTCCACTTCAGACAGCTTACTCATTTGAGCCCGATACTCTGCAGAATAATTGTCAAAGATGGCTCGCGAAGAGGCTGCAGCCTCACGTTCGGCGGCAAGCTTATGTCGCATCTTTAAGTGAGCCAGGAGTTCCTGATCCATCGAGAGGACAGACTTCGTAATCATCTGAAGAGTACCATTCAGATTCAGAGATACCATCTCGTCATGAAACTGCTGCTCAAGATGAGACAAGAGGATAAGAATCGGTTTGGGGTTGACGAATTCCACGTCAGATTGTCGGCCAATTAGATTGCATAGCCTGGCCAGACAATCACCAAGGTGAGTAGAAAGATCCGATGGACGAGAGACCAGAGACGCAGGAGAAAAGAAATCGTCCAAAACATGCCGATCAGGAAATGGCGATAAAGGGACATCGACAGGGGTTTCATCAGCAGCCATATCACGAGGAAAGGAGCCAGACGGTGTCGGAACAACTAAGGATGAAGGTGTGGCAGAATCCGTAATAGGCTGAGGACGATCGACCGAAAGAGGGACGGAAGGGTCGGCCGAAGTAAAGCTCGCAATTAAACCCTGAGGGGTAACAACAGAAGAACTAGCAGGAACAGCCAAATTACTGGTACTGGCCGATGTGCGAAATTCGGCTACCGGAGAAGCCGATACCACAGTTGGAAGTGGTTGAACATCAGGTTGTGGCAAAATAGGTGGGACCTGACAAGAATAAGAAAAGGGAATTAGTCGAAGGAAAGGAGCCTGGAAAAGGAGAAAAAATAGTGTAACGAACCGCAAAGAGGGAGGCAGGGATTCTGCCAAGCGGTGAATGAGACGAACGCTTCCTGGTCTGAGTAGGAGGGAGAAAGTCGACGAGAGAGGCCGAAGGCGAAGCGGGCCTTTTTCGACCAGGTTCTGAAGTAGAGGAGCAAGGAACATCTGGAGAAATCGGATAAGTGAAGATATAAAGGAAAAGGAACGAGTAACGACTGAAGAAGAAAGGAAAGGAAAAGAAACATACCTGGGCGAGAAGCGGAGGACGAACCGAGAATGCGCTGAGGAGCGGAACCCGGAGATGATGAAGGGACAGTGGAGAATGCCAGAATAGGAGAAAAACCACCCCTCCGCAGGACCGAATCAAGGTTGGCACTAAAGAAGACACCAGCAACACCGTTCCACCAAGACTGGAAACGGGAGGTAACAGACCCTGGACGAGCGACAAACTTCCAAACCTTGAAGGAGATCAAACGTTTGTGATAGAGGGAGCATTGCTGACGACTGGTAGAAGCAGAGAGGCGTCTACCGGCTCTGAGGGCCTCCACTAAGTCTTGACCAAAGCCGAATTGGCGGCTAACCAGATGGGGATTGTAAACTTGAAAAGGAATAGCAGACTTGGCAGGAACAAATGTAGAACCATTGAAGATCGGGCGGGGTAATATACACCTGTTCCATATTTGAGCAAAAGCCAAAGGAAGAAGAGTCCCGAAGGGGGAAGTAACAATATCCCTGACCCAAGCAAAGTCAGCTTTCCGGTAATGATAATGAGAAAAGGCTTGATCGGCAGTACGACCCAAGAAATAGTTGATCCAGTGAGGGATCGACAAGGGAGGAAGGGGGGCTCTAAGAAGATCAGGAGCGACGAAATAGTTAGGACGAATATCATGGGGAGGAAATTGGGAAATGTCGCGAAAATGCCAAACTAACCACAAGTAAAGGAACCATAACGGGCCACGGGCTTTATCAGAGGAACCTTTTTCCCAACCCGACACAGTAGCCGAAATACCCGCATACAGATGAGCGAGGAAGAAATCGGCTGAAGGCAGGGTCACATGATTAAGAAGTGCCGAAGCAAAAGAGTGTGTTTCGAGGAGAACACCCTTGGAAGGAACGCACCAGAAGAATTTCGTAAGGAAATACATCATGAACGCAAGAGGCTCTGAAGGGTGTGGAGCAGGCGAAATAGGATCACTCTGAGGGGAAACGATCCAATTAGCAAAGGAATCGCCAGAGGAAAAGCCAGTATTTTTCTCCTTGGGCAACGACATAATGGCGAGGTTATCCCCACGAACAGAGAGGCCAAGGAGAAGTTTCACGTCCTGAATGGTGGGAGTCATCATCCCCCAAGGGAAACAAAAACAGTTCACAGAAGGATTCCAGAAACAAAGAAGGGCCTGAATAGGGCGAAGATCTGTGGGAAGTGGCAAGGTACTAAGGGAAATCATACGGTAGACATATGACTTATGCCAAGAGTCACGACAGTGGGGCTCGAGGTGATGATACCACGCCACATAATCAGGAGAGGGCGAAGACCAATTAGCGAAAGATGAAGGGAAAAGCTTGGAAGAGAAACAAGGCTCATACAGAAGAACGGAACGATTTTCAAAGATCCGAGCAGTACATTCATCGATATCCTCAGGAATACCCAACGGTCCTAAGGCGTAGAAGCCCTCAGGCAAGAGACGAACTGCGGACTGAGAAGCAAAAGAGTTCTCAATTCTAAGAAGATCAGCAGAAAGAGCAGTAACAGGAGCAGAGGGATTTTCCATCGGAGAAGGTGGAAAGAGAGAGAGATAGAGGAGAAGTTGGAAAGGCAGTTCACTCCGAGTACGTGGTGAGCTACGTAAATAGGGGAATGATGGAGAGCATCCTCGAGAAGGAGAAAATAACCGCCAAAAAGAAGAAGAAAGGGAGGTTACTTGGGCTCTTTCGCATGGAAGCAACTCGCCCAAGTAAGGAGGGCATCTGTTGGGGCCATACGAAATAATGGGCCGCGAAAGAACTATTGGGCCATAAGTCATGGGCCGGAAGAAGGAGGAAGTCCAAAAAGAAGGTGGGCTCAAGATTAGTAGGGCCGAAAGTACATAGTAAGCCGAAGGAAGGAAATCGAAGCTGATAAAGATTTCGGCCGAAATGGGAAGAAGTAGCCGAAACCAAAACAACCGAATTGAAGAGAGAAAGAAGTCGGCTCAGAAGAGTTAGCCGGAGAGCGGTTATTCCAGCTCCGGCTATAAATAGGGGTCGACGCACTCAAAATCAGAGAGATCAATCCAACCCCCAAATTACTTTTATCAATTTTAATTCCTTGTTATCTTTACTGCTTTCTTTACAGCTTTTCCTTTACAGCTTTCCTTAGAATTTAGCCTAGTTTGTAGCGGTTACCATTTCCAAATCCACCGTTGCTCCTTAGCAGCTGGTAGTTTGGTTCTCTGTTTTTGGTGAATTCCGCCGTTGTTCCTTAACAACAGGCAGATTCTCCGTTGTATCGAGTTATTGTTGATCAATTCAAGGAAGATTCATTCAATTGTGGGCGCATTATTGTTAATCCGAACCCGTAATCGGTTTGATCCTTTTCCGATAGCCTCCCTTGAGGAGAAAAAGGTCCTTGGCTACACCAGAGCCAAACAAAAAGAAAATGTCCGTGGATATGTGGCAGCAGGATGAAATTGCTACATTAGTACTCCATGGGCGTATCTTGGAAATTAGAACTGCATAGTTCATGGGCCTGTTTGGGAATTAGCTGTTAGCTGTTAACTGATTATGTGAGTAATTTGAGTAATAAATTAGTTAAATCACAATTGCACCTAGAATTCCTCTTTTGTACTCTACAATATATTTATATTTTTTTTTGGTGACACAGCCTAAAAAGACGAGCAAAGAAGGAAAGAAAAACATAAAAAAACAATGAAAAGTAGAAGCAAAATAAGCAAATCTCTACGTCCGCAAATATATAGGTCGTCTGGAGGAAACGCCCAAGTCGTGTAGAATGCCTCCATATTAGCCGCTCGTTTCGCCAGCGTGTCCGCCTCCTGATTGCCCTCCCGATACACATGATGTACTTCACAGCCCTCCATATCTTGCAACCCACGCCTAATATCAGCGATGATCGGCCAAAGCCTATGGCAGCCTTCCACAACCCCATTAATCAATCGAACGACCTCCAGTGAATCTATATAGCATCGGCGCAGCAGCAGCCCCTCATGCAAGGCTAACTCAAGACCAAATTTCAATGCCAACAATTCAACCTCCAAGATCGAACGGCCGCGCAGCTGGCCAGATCATCCGATTCGCCACGCCCCTGTAGAAGTCCGAATCGAATCGAACCGAATATATTCATTAAAATTAAAATTTTAACTTATATATAAAAATTAATTTATATATTTATGTATAATATAATATAAAAATGAATATCGAATCGAATCAAATATTAATCGAATATCAAAAATTTGAATAATTCCAAATCGAATCACGAATCGAACAAAAAATATTTGATTCGTTTGCAAGCCTACTCTCAATCTCCTAATCTAGGAGTGATTAACGAGTGCTACTCGAACTCGACTCGGGACTCGGCTCGGAAAATACTCGACTCGTACTTGAAAAATTCGAGTCGAGTCGAGTAGTCGAGTAAGGCACTAGAGTATCGAGCTCGAGCTCGAGTACATATATGTGATACTCGAACTCGAGTCGAGTCAAGTATCGAGTACTCGACCCATTTTCTTCTTTTTTTTAAAATTTTTTTAATTTTAAAAGAAAAATGAAAAAAATTAAAAAATACTCGATAAGCTCGAGTAACTCGACTACTCGACTTGATTGATTAAAAAAAAAAATACTCGAGCTACTCGAGTCGAGCTAGCTCGACTCGACTCGAGTTCGAGTTCATATATATATGGATTGGTGGTATGTGGGAGAGGGCTGGGTTTGGTGGGAGTGATGCTTTCCACTTTCCAGTGATGGTATACCGTATATATGTGGATTGAGGAATTCATCTACGATTGGCATTTCGTTCGAATTTAACTACATGCACTATGGAATTGTGATGCGATCTGGCGCCAAAAGATGTCAATAAATTAAATTAAAAGTCGTATAATGATTGCTGACTTATTACTGTGAACGCCACATACATCATCAACGTCGGGATCAATCCGGTGCATGTTCAAGTCCGTTTAACTCCAATAAACAACATAAAGAAAAAAAAAAAATGATCTAGAGGTATGGACTGAAATTACAAAATTGGACATTAAAGTAGACTTTTTGATTTCTAGTGATCACTAAAGTAATATGTTACCCCCCCTACTCCCGCGTGAACAAGTCAAAAGTAATACATATATATATACACACACCCAATATATATATATATACTGAAATAAATTATAAATTGAATGGGGTGAGGACATAGCCACCGCCCCCTATCCCTCTCTTTCATTTTCATTTGTAATTTTATGATGTGAGCTCCCAATAACCTGTTCCAGGTCTTCAATGGCTCTTAAAAAAAAATATTATACATTGAATTGGTCAAGTACGTTTCATGTTTTCTTTAGATCTGTTTGAGTAGATATAAAATGGCATATACAATTAGTCAACGGACGAATTAAAAAATTAAAATCAAAAGAACCCTAATTTACGCAAGTGAGTAAATCAGGAAATCTCCCCACGCGTTTATGTATATTTTTATATTTATATACTTCTTTCATTTTTAATTGCCACGAACCCACATTTCACGCAATTCAATATACATTTTCAATCTTTAATAACTCAAATTGCTAACAAGTAAAAATTATGAAACTTTGATATTCTAAATCTATGTGATTAGAAAAATCTAATAAGATCTCACTTAACTATTTTTTGTCCTATATAACTGCATTAAAAAAGTCAAATCAAAATTATTTATAACATAACTCCTACCAATCAAATAAAAAGGAAAGGAAATATATATATAGACTAGAGAGAGTGATGAATCCCAAAAGCAAATTAAAGAGGGGTAAGAACATGGGTGGTCCTCTCCTTACCAGCAGGATTCTGGTGGTGGTCGTCGTGGTAATGGCACTTTGCTTGCCACAAATATCCATTGCAAGGACTCCTAACAATTACCCTCCCCCGCCTCGTCTCAGCCCACAACGTTTCTTTTCCCCTCCTCCACCACGGCCGCCGCCACCACCACCGCTGCCTCCGCCTCCACCTCGTCGTCGTCGTCATCATCATCATCACTCAAAGTATATACCGTTGTCGCCCCCACACCATCTTTACACACACGATTATCCACCTCCTCCTCCTAGCCAGTAATGAATTTTTGAAGTCCATTCAAGGTTTTCAAGTAAGCTTAATTCTCTACAAATAAACTCACATAAATCCACTTTTTTTTTTTTTTTTTTTTTTTTTTTTGGGTAAGTTAGAGCCTGTTTGGATTGGCTTTTTTCCAAGTGCTTTTGGCTTTTGCTTCTGCCAAAAGCACTTTTGAAGGAAAGGTGTTTGTTTTGGCTTTTTAAAAAAAGCAAAAGCACCTCGAAAAGCTGCAAAAGTGCTTCTGGGAGAAGCAGCCCAGGTGGTGCTTCTCCGAAAAGCAGAAGCCAAAAGCACCTAGTAATGTGTGCAGAGTCATAAGTGCCCCTATTAATTTATTTAAATTACACTATAAATATATACTATCATATATAAATAGCATATTCTTTTTGGTAATTTACACATTTCAAAAGCACTTTTTACTTTTACACATCCAAACACACTTTTGAAAAAAAGCTGTTTTTCAAACATTCCATCCAAACACAAAAGTTAGCTGCTTCTGCTTTTAGCTTTCACTTCTGCTTCTGCTTTTGGCTTCTGCTTTTTTTAAAAGTCAATCCAAACGGGCCCTTACTAATATCTGTGTGTATAAAATATTTTAACTACTCGGGGCAGGAAATAAAAGGAGTGTTGATTGGTTTCAGAAACAAGAAAAAGGTCGATATATAAGGCGCAGGATGAAACTGCTACAATAATAGTATCTGTATTGATTTGTATTTTTGGAAATTAAAAGGGCATATTGAGTTCATGTATTCATCATTGCCTTAAATTATATTTGTACCTACATTTCCTGGTTTTGTATCGTACATACATATTGGAATCCCAATTCATGGTACTATTACTATAGACAAGCTGGTGGATGCCTTTCATCCTGCAACAATTTGTTGGATATCAGTATATTAATAATATTACCCTTAATTCAATGAGTATTTAAAGTTCATATCAATGAATAGCTAGTAATATATAGTATAGAAAAAATATATGAGGTTATTTAGAATATATATGCAATATGCCAATCTCATTCCGGAGTCAACTATATTATCCGTGGTATAATTTTCGGCCTTTTCACATTTGAGTATATGATGATGAGGTCAAATAATATGGATATGCCATCCAGCAAAAACAGTAGGCTAGCCCACAGAACTCTAAACCAAGGTTGTTAACATCGGGATCCTATATAGGATCGTTTTTGTCTTTGCAAGATCGGGATCGTAGGATCGAATCGGGATCTTAAGATCTTATGAAATTATTATTTATATTTTAAAAAATTAATATTTGTTAATTATCTCACTAAACTGGTGATAGTTAGAATTAGAAATATCTATTTTAGATCCATTTTGAACAAGAATATGATAGTTAACAGCATGCTTATTCATGATACACAATGGAAGTTAAACACTGACACATAACTCAACCATTCTGGGTTCAACATTATAAAGATATATTAAACAAAATTGACCAAAAAAATAACATAACCAAAACCACAAAGATAGAGAAACAATAAGTAATTTTGCTCCGAAAAAAAAAAGAAAAGAAAAGAAAAAAACCATAGAGGTTAGGATCAAATCGCATAGCGATTCTACGATCCTAGACCGATCCTAATGCGATCGGGATCATTTTTTATGGCTAGGATCGTAGGATCGTGCGATCCTACGATCAAGATCGCGATTTTAACAACCTGCTCTAAACAACTGCAGGCATCTTTAATATAAATTGTTTCTTTATCTTTAGTTTCCAGAAAGTATTTTAATTTATACTAATATTTACTGCACTAAATTTCTTGCTTGTCAAATAATTATACTCCATCCGTCCCATTTGATATATCCTATTTGATTTCTGCATACAATCCAATTCACTTTTTAAATAGTTAATATCTCAAAATATATACAAGTAAATAATATGTAAAATATATATTCTAAAACTATACGATTAGACGAATCTAACAAGACTGAACTCGACTATTTTTTTTCAAATATATATTTACAATAATATCGAGTCAAAGTTGAACAATGAACAGTGTAAAAAAGTCAAACAGGACAATTGAGGTGGACGGAGGGAGTATATGTGTTGCATTTGCATAAACTAGGAGTGCATGCATTTGGTGGGATACGGGTGGTTTTTACCAAAAAGTTTGATTTCATCCAATTGAATTAATAATAATAATAAAAAAAAAAAAAAAAAAAAAAAAGGAATTGATAAGGGTTAGCTGGATGTGGATGGACGTTAAAGAGCTGTAGTATTGGAATGGGTACTAAAACGTGAATGAACCATACCCAAGATTGCACGATCTCTGCCACACGTTTTCAGCATACAAACAGGAGAAGAAAATTAGAGAACGACAAGAAATACTAATAGGTGACGGAAAAATGGACAAATACGTACTTTTTCTTTTCCATAAATTCAAATCAGTCAATTTTTTATTTTATTACCAAAACAGTCCGCTACAAAAAAAAATACTAATTATGTTCAAATAAGTCCCTTGTTCATTAATTATACTCTAATTGCCGACGTGACAAGGGTTTAAATTTAAACCTGACACGTGGGCATAATATTAGTCCCTTTTCTTTTATCATTTGTCAATTCAGTCATAAACTTTTATTTTGTTCCATTTATTCCTCTACCCAAAGCAGTCATTTTTATATTAATTGGCCTCCAACCTTTGAAATTATTTCATTTCAGGCCCAAAACCTTAAATTTTTTATTATTACTAATCCATTTATCAAATAAATATCCAACATACTTCCGTAAATAAAATTAAACACCAAACCTCATACAATGGGTGTGACTGCGTTGTTATCGGGTCTTCCAAGTAACGGAATTTTACGGACTCTATCTAACCACAACAAGAAAAATCCAGTTTACCGACCGAAAAATTCGGTCGCTAAGCCTCAAAATTCGGTTGCTAACAGGGTTAGCGACCGAATTCGCGACCGAATTCGCGACCGAATTTTTTCGGTCGGTAAAAGCTTTGTCGAAAAAATTCTACCGACTAAAAAAATTTTCGGTCGGATTTTCGCGACCGAAACTGCGACCGCATTGTTCGGTCGCTAAGTTCTACGACCGAAAATTTAAATTTTTTATTTTTTAATAATTTTTATATTAGCGACCGAATTAGCGACCGAAAATTCGGTCGCTATATTTAGCGACCGAATTAGCGACCAAAATATTCGGTCGCTAAATAAGTCCAAAATTTGAGAAATAATGTTCCCAAGAGGGCTCGAACCCACGACCTCATCATCATCATCCCCAGCCCTAACCACCTGTACCGACCCTCCGAATCACCAATAAAAGCCTGCCACATGTCATATATTTTAATTCCTCCCCAAATGTGTTGATGAGGGGATTCGAACCAAGGACCTAAAGACCTCCCACGCACGCGTATGCCGTTCGGCTACTCACAATTTCATGTCATCTGATGCAATGTGTTATATATATAATATATATTTGTATAAATTTGTAAATTAATAACTTAAATAATAAAATTAAAAAATATATTAGTTAAATAAATAATTGAATAATTAATTAATTAAACAAAATACAAAATTAAATTAAATGGATAAAATTAATTAAATCACTAATTAAATTTAAAAAACCTGAAATCAATATTATTAAATATTAGTTAAACTAAAAACTTTCATTATAAAAATATTAATTCAATAATTAAAATTAAAAATTACATATTAAATCCAACATTAATTAAATTAAATATTTAAAATAAAAATTAATATATAAATATAAAATAAATTAAAGAAAATTTAATTCAGGAAAAATAATTAAAATTTAAAAGATAAAAAAAACTAATTAAAATATAAAAAAAATAAAATAAAATTATGTAAAAAGATTTGCGACCGAATTTTCGGTCGCGAATTCGGTCGCTAGTTTGTGACTGAATATTTTCGGTCGCTAATTCGGTCGCTAAACGTATATTTGATAAGATTTTTTTAAAAAAAAAATTAAAAAATTGGAAATTGGATTAGCGACCGAAAATTCGGTCGCTATTTCGGTCGGTAATTGGATTTCGGTCAACAAGTAGCCACCAAATGCGTTTCGGTCGCGATTTCGGTCGGTAAATTGCGACATAAAATTTCGGTCGCTAATTTCGGTCGCTAAACTGACTTTTTCTTGTAGTGAACCACTCGACTGCAATCGATGGCTCATTAGTTTTGGTTTCCTTCAGCATCAATCAGCACAACCTTACTTTGTTTCCTATCTTAGGACGTAGCAACGTTTGAGTAAATGATTTAACTTGAATTTTTGGAAGGTTATGGATACAGGAAAACTTGATTTTATTGAAAAAATATTATTCAAATTTTATTAAGAATATTAAAAAATAACCTGAATTTTATTGTCCATGCTTCTTGCATCCATAACCTTCCAAAAAGTAAAATTAAATCATTTAAACAAAACTTAAAATTAAATCATTTACTCAAGCCTTACTACGTTCTAAGGTAGGAAACCAGAACCATCGGTTACGGTCGGGTGGTTAGAGAGAGCCCGTAAAATTCCGGAACTTGGAAGACCCGGTATCAAGGCAGTCAAACTCAATGTATGAGATTTGGTGTTCAATTTATTTATGGAAGTATGTTGGCATTTATTTGATAAATGAATTAGTAGGTTCTGAGCCTGAAATGAAATAATTTGAAAGGTTAGAGACCAATTAATAGATGACTAAATGGAACAAGACAAAAGTTTATGACTGAATTGACAAAAGATAAAAGAAAATGACTAATATTATGCTCACGTGTCAAGTTTAAATTTAAACCCTTGCCATATTAGCAATTAGAGCATAATTAGTGAACATGGGACTGATTTGGACATAATAAATAATAAAATAGAAAAATGACTGATTTAAATTTCGGTAAATTATAGTTTAATACCCCATTGCCAAAATACTGAGAGTGTGATACCCCTATACTATTATACTCCACTTTCGATACCTGCCCAATGTTATTGAGTTTCTTTCAAAAATAAAAAGTACGAAAAGACTTTATTGCCCCTAAAGAAAACAAAGAGTGGAATTAATGGGGGAGGGCTGCAGGGAGAATTCACCTTTATGTCACCTCAAGGTTGCCTCGGTTATGGAAACCGCCTGAGGCAGTTAATGCCCACTCTCCACCACCGGCGTTAATGAACGGAGGAGTTAAAAGAGGAACTGGTCGTGCGTTTGAATTCGCCCCCAAATTCGTGCGTTCTTCCCGTGGAGAATCGAAGAGGAGTACGAGTATTTGAAGAGCTCGAACACTTGTGGGCTGCGGGCAATAGGTGTCTACCACTGTTGAAGAGGGCGAATCGAAGAGGAAGAGAGAGTGTTGAAGGTTCATCCATTTCGGTTCTTCAAAGGTAACAAATTTCCGACTTCATTCCTCGATTTATGGTTGAAGGTGTGTGTTGTAGCCTGTGGTGCTCATTGCTTGGTTGTGTTTTGAGAATGGGTATTTGCTTTCAAAGTATATAGTTGCTGCGGCCGGGCTTTTCGTAGAGGGTTTAGGGTTTCTTTGTAGAAATCGATTTACGATTATATAGTGGTAAAGCATGAAATGTTTGAGGTTGTTGTTTGTTGTTTGCTGCAAACCCTGTATTTACATGAAACATTTTGTGCGGCACCATGATTCACGTCACAATACACTTGTGTTTGTTGTAATTGTTGAGACACCAAGGAGATTCATTAGGTACACCACTGTTATGGGGTTGTTTGTGTGCAGTTTGGCGAATAGATAGGGCTAGGGTGGGTATTCGGATGGTTTTTTAGATACCACAGTGTTTGTAGAATACATCAATGTTATTGGATTTGGTTTTCTGCATCTTAGTGAATTAAAAAGAGATCAGTAGGGTTGATTTTTGTGTGTATGTGTCGATAGCAGTGATTCTTAGGAATATTAGAATGTTTTTGGCATGGTTTTTGATAATGGCCAAAAATGACCATTATTTTCAATCCATTTCCGTGTCTTAAACGGGCATTTGATCGCATTCTGGTCTTACATTAAGTAAGAAAGCAGTCGAATTGGACTGATTTATGCATAATTGTAAAAATAATAAGCTGGTGTGAGAAAGACATAAATATGTAATTTTATTACATATTTATGTTAGAAAAATCCAAAAACATGAGAAACAGAAAAGGAAACAAAAAGATGGGAAAAAGATAGAAAAGCCCACAAAAAGAATATTTTCAGCCCATCTGGCCCAATCCAGCAGGCCCAGGAAGACCTTTGTCGCGGAAACCCTTGGCGCGATGCAGTGTTCCGCGACAAAGGCATGTTCCGCGACCAACTGGCCCCAAATGAAGAGGAGACCAGCCAAGCCCCTGGCGCGATGACCCTTGTCGCGATGGCATGCTCCGCGACAAAGGTCCATTCCGCGACCAAGATGCACAAATAGAGACACAAGACCCAGTCGAGAAGCCTTGCCACATGCAGTGTGTTCCGCGACCAACTTGATGTTCCGAGACAAAGCTGTGATGTGTGTGATGTCTTAAGACACAATGGGCTAGAGTCAAGGCCCATGGGCTTAGGGTTACACTTCTATAAATATGAGGTGTCTCCCATGAGCTAAGGGTTGGTTGGTTGGAAGTTTGAATTTTAGAAGTTCTTGAAGGCAAGCAGTAGGAGTTCTCTCTTGGGTAGAGTAGTTTAGGTTTATTTTTATGTATTATTTAATTTTTGCACTTAGTTTAGCTTAGATTAGTGTTTTACTGTTCACAGTGCTTAGATAGCCATCTTTATACTATGTTTTGTTTTCTAAACTCTTGTTTTAGGGTTTGTAACACCCAAATCATGGGTATTAACAACACCCCTTCAATAAAATGGGAAAACATTCCTCATTTGTGTCCCAAATCATGAAATGGGTATCACACCCCATGGATTTATGCTTTCTTTTTCATTTTGGGGTCACTTGACCCCCATTTTGTTATTTTCATGTTTACTGTTAGCATATTATGGATAATGTTGTGTGGATGTGTGATCAAACCCTAGATTAGGATTCCTGCTTTATTTTTATGTTCTGCCCAGTCTTGTTATTTTTGTTTAAGCATGTTCTTCCTTATTTTGAATGTTTCTTGCTTATTTTTAGCTTAGAATAGCTTTTTGATCTGAAATAGGGTGAGATCACGCTGTTTGCATGCCACTGTTCATTTCTGCTTTTTCTGACTTTTGTCCTGAACCACCTTGGGCGCCAACCGCCTTCTGGCGCGGAACCACGTTCCGCGACAGAGTGGCTGTTCCGCGACCAAGGTGTTTCAAGACACTTGTCTCCAAATTTAAAACCCTTTGTCGCGGAATACCTTGTCGCGGAGCCACGTTCCGCGACAAAACTGTCCATGCATAGCGACAAAGGAGCCAAACTCTTGCATTTTGTCTTCATGGCTTCTTGTCGCCGAATCATCTTGTCGTGGAGCCACGTTCCGCGACAAAATCCCATTCCGAGACAGGAAAATTATGCCATGTTCCTTAATCTTTGAACACTTTGTCGCGGAACACCTTGTCGCGGAACCACGTTCCGCGACAAAAATCTCCATGCATAGCGACAAAGGTTCAAATGCCTTAGAATTTTCTGAAAACACTTTGTCGCGATGTCACCCTTGTCGCGGAGCCACGTTCCGCGACAAAACCTTGCATAGCGACAGAGAGGCGTTATGCTGCCAAAAATTCTAAAAACTTGTCGGGATGTCCATGTCGCGGATCTCGGTCCGCGACAGAATTTATGATATCGTGACAAGGGTTTCTCTCTCTCTATTTGATCTCAAACAACTTCATTCTCTCCCTATTTTATATTGCAAACACTCACATCATAGCCCCACGGGTTAGGATGTAACATTCTGGAATTGCAATATAGGGTGTTATGCTGCCCAAATTTTGATTCTCCATTTGCATCACTTAACTGATTGAACCCTTGACTCATCAATGATTAAAGATTGAGATTAGCAATAATCAAACTTCAATGATCATCATGATTAAAGGACCTTTGTTCAATTGCCATTAAAACATTCTTGTATAAACAAATCCTAATGGCTTAAACAGATAATCTGGACTGTAATTAATTATGGTAGGAAGGATTATTTAAGACCATTACATGTGGACCCGATCCACAACCTTGCATGAGAAACCAATGTCTCTCATACAATGGATCTTCTTTTGCTTCTTATTTATTTTGTCTTTGTGTGTTGTGTGGAACCATTAGTAAAGAATACATCAGAATAATGTTGGCGGGTACTCCCTCATGGATAACTAGCTCGTATTCTGGGTATTAGTTACTAATTGTTATTTTGCATGGTCTGAATGGCTGTCAGTGGAAGCCTTGGCGGTTCGCCCATCCGGGGTTATAATAGCTGCTCGACTGATTTCCATCCAGATACAGTTTTATTTTTGTTATCTTAATTTCCAAACCCGAATTCCAATCTGCAGTGGGAGTCAGTTGGCATCAGTCAATGCCAACTGATGATCATTATAGAAGGGAAGCATGTAGGTTTTTATCCGAATTCACAGACAGTGGAGGCCCAATTGGTGTTGACACCACCATTACAGGGTCTAAGCTGTCTAAATTCGCTCCATCCGAGTGATTGGGAAATTGGACAGTAGATGTTTACAGTCCACCTGATCATTCTGCCATTACTTTGGTACCTTAACCATTCCATTCTGTGTTTCACCTTCTGTTTAGACCCGCTTCTATATTTTGGGTCAATTAATTTTACACTTCCATATATCCCTATGCATGATAATATTATGTACTGTTGTGGTCTGTAATTATTTTGGGATCCTTCCCTTGGACAATAGAAGTCTAGATCTTAAACAGATATTGCTTTATAAATTTCCAACAAAAACCTCTTTATAAAATCCGGATCTGAGTAAGGGATAAATTCTTCAGTTATGACTAGTTCATATTCTGTCAAGGGTTATATTTTGGGAATTAAGAAGCAGATTCAGCGATTAGGTCTCGTCTAGACTGAAAGGGTCTGTGTTTTAACTGAGAGTCTAGTACCTGACAGGGAATGATTTTCAAATCCATTATTTTCCAAAATTGCTGGTTGATGGAAATGTAAGATTAAGTGCTACACCGAGATGGGGTCCACTTGGATTCAAATACAGTGTAGTGAATAATCTTAGAGGAACATCATTCAGGCCTTGGTTATTTCCAAGATAGGGTTGAGTTTTCTTTCAACTGCTATCTTCTTCTGCCAAAGCCTACTTTTGAGTCCTGAGTGAGTGCATCCGGAACGAACTAATTTATTAGTTCGTTTCATTAGTTTGTATCTCATAATCACCCGGAAGAAAGTGAACACACTAGTGGTCCACTGAGAGCCGGGAATTCTTGATCCATACTCCGTCATTCTGATGGGGAGTTGTCTTTTACTACCAGGGTCAGATTTTCGAAACCTCCGAGTGATAGGATTTTAAATGCTTTCTTTACCGCTTTCTTTTAACCGCTTTCATTAGAGGTCACTCGGTTGTATTGAGAGTTGTGTAACTGCTACTAGGATTGACAGTTAAGGGATAGTTTAGGGCTTGATTCAAATCTTTGGGTGTGACATGGGAGAATGATAGTGGTACTTGGCATTTCAATAAATGATGCGTCGGGTGTTGCTTATCCACCACAGATGAAGTAACATACCCAGGCCAGGGCAGTTACGAATCTGTGGTATCTTAGAATTTGCGGTCTTAAGAACATGTAAACTCATGTTGCAAGTACCTGTCTGCTAAAGGGAAAGCCTTATTGAGAGCATGAGAATTAGCTATCTGAAAGAATTATCCCAAACAACGATCTGCGTATAAAAATGGAAGTTTAATATTGCTGTATCTCACTCTTGTCCAATTTTCATTATTTTCTTCCTGTCCTTTCTGTCCACATTGTGACTCAACTTCACGGTTGGCACAATGCTCCTTTTCCCTGCTTTCGTAGATAATGTTTACCGCATTCTTAAAATAATTCTTATCCGCTTTCTAGAGTAGATTTATTTACTTTGTAGATTAATTTAACTGCTTTCTAGACCTAATTTACATTCATGTCAGTAGTTATTAATCACCTTTCAAACCTATTGAGCAATACGAATGGAAAATCTAGTAAAACGACGTGGGACCTGCTTCTATCGCACATCCTCCAGTGAACGATCCGGTCTTACTATAAATTACTGCAATTTTTGACACCGTGCGCTTTCGGGCCACAGTTTCTCAAACACGAGCAATAAAAACATGACTACTTATAAATATATCCCTAATCACAACTCCGCCATCATAAATTGGTTTCATTAATAAAACTTAAACCAGGATCATGATTTTTCGGAAAATACTCATGTAGTGGGAACTCGCCAAAAGTTTCATGGCAGGAACTCTCATGACAAGAATTGATGAGAAGCATCATGGCATACTTGCCGGGGATCCTCAGTGTGACAGGCTGAAGGTCAACCTATCCCGGCTATGCCATGAGATTTGTCAACATTTCATGACAGGGAGGACCACAGCGCCATTTGAAATTAAAGCACCACACTTGAGTAATAAAAAGACTAATAATCTGGATATATCCCTAAACCCTTTCCCGTGAATCATAACTCTTCTCTTGTAATAAATCTAACCTGGTATATTTTTAAGAAAATGCTCGTGGGACGGAAATTGTCAAAAAGTTTCATGGCGCCGTTGCCGGGGAGGATGCAGCGCCGTTTTATTTAGAGAATTACATTCCTCATTGCTCCTAGAGTAGTCTATACATATAAATATAAATATTCACCTTCAGAACCACTTCTAACCTGGGGATTGTACAGGTACTGTCATTATTGAAGTCGTTGTTCTATGCAAAGGAGGAAGCAGACGCCAGCCGAGATCCCGTTTAATTCCGAGATAGAAAAGACAGCTCGACGTCTTAGGGCGGAGACTAAACGAAGAAGGGAACGGGAACGACAGGCATTACTTTCGCCAAGCACCAGCAGCGATATCTCTGAAATGGCAAACCCTGACATCCCACCAATCATTCAACCCAATCCCCCACTCCACAACATTGAGGAAGACCCCGAAGATGCTGATCACGATGATTTGGATGATCCCCCTCCCCAGATCATACAAGGAGGTGGGAATCCACCAAACATGGAGCAGCAGCACTTCGAGGCACCCCCTCCCAACCCGAACCAAAACCCACCAAACAACCAAAACCAACCAAATCAGCAAAATTTCCCAAACCAACAGAATCAGCAATACCATAACCCCCATCAGAATCCCCCGAATCCGAATGATTTCAATGATCCGAGGAACTATTTCATGCCTCAGAACTACTACCCACAGCAATACCAAGGAGGGCCTGAGAACAATCATCAAGCAGCAGCTGCTGCTGATTACATGCAGCCGATTTTAGAGCCATATCTGAACATTCCTGGACAAGCTCCATTCTTGGCCAGGAATTTCGAACTGAAACCGGCCTTAATCAATCTCGTCCAGAGCAACCAGTTTGCCGGAGCAAGTCATGAAGATCCCCATGATCACCTGCAAACCTTCCTAGAATTGTGTGACACGATCAAGAATCGTGATGTACCCGCAAACACCGTTCGACTAAGGCTTTTTCCCTTCTCTCTGACAAGCGGAGCACGAACATGGTACAAGTCACTGCCCGTAAATCAGAAGTCTACATGGGAAGATGTGATCAGAAACTTCCTAGCGAAATACTTCCCGGAGTCCAAGGTGGATGAATGCCGCTCCAAAATTGCGGAATTCAAGATGAAACCAGACGAGTCCTTGTATGATGCAAAGGAAAGATTCTTCAACCTACTCAGAAAGTGTCCTCAACATGGTTTCCATGACTGGGAGAGACTGAGAAAGTTCTACAGTGGTCTGACCCCAGCATGGAAATCCATGCTTGATGCTGCCGGTGGTCAACATTTGCTCTACATACCGATGGACCAAGCCTGGGCAAAGATTGAAGCCATGAGTGTCAACCGTTCTGTTCTAACTGATGATGGTAATCCCACTCCCCCTCGTGGTTTGTGTGTTGTAGGTACAGTAGAGAAGTCAGACATTGAAAAGCTTCAAGAGCAAGTGGCAGCGTTGTCTGTAAATCAAGGAGTTGGAAGTTCTGCGCAGGGACAGCAAACTGATGTGATCTGTGGACTGTGTCAAGGTGCTCATGCAACTGACACATGCGAGCAAGTCACAGCAGAGAGCTGTAACTATGCAGGAGCTTTTCCAAATAGACACCCGAATTTGTCTTATTCAAACAACAACGCCTTGAACTCACATCTCTTGAACAAGCCACAGCAACAACAGTTCAACCCTCAGCAGAATCAGGGATTCAATCAGAACAGGGGCCAACATTTTCAGAATCCAGGTTTCCAACCTCAGATCCAGCAGAGGCCGCCTCAGAATTTCCAGAACTTTCAGCCCAATCAGAATTTCCAGCCTCAGTTTGTCCCAAACCAAGGCCAGTGGAATCAGAATCAGCAGCAAAATCAGAATCAGAATCAAAAGCCTCCTTCAAGGCTTGAGAATCTGATGACTGATTTCATCACTAGTCAGAAAGAGATCAACAATCAACTGCAGGCCTCCATCAGAAATGTGGAGACCCAAGTTACACAGATGGCTAATGAGATGCAGAAAAGGGACAAAGGAACATTGCCTAGCACTGCGGAAAAGAACCCGCAATGCAAGGCAATAACCCTGAAATCTGGGAGAGTACTAGCTGGACCAAAGGGAGCAGATACTGGAGCAGAATTTGAAGAAGATGATATTGTTGACAATGCTGGTAAGGAAGCTGACAATGGGAATGAAGCAGAAAAAGAGACAGCCGAATTGCAGACTGAAGCTGCACCTGAAACGGCTGAACCAGATAAGGGTACAGGTGAAGGTACAACTTCCTTCCCTTCATCACCAAAAATTGCTAATAACAAGTACATGCCCAGGATTCCTTATCCTGCGCGGCTTAAAAATAAAGAACATGATCTTAAATTCAAGAAATTTCTGCAACGATTAAAGTCTGTAGAGATAACCATTCCCCTCACAGAAATGATTTCCGAAATGCCCATCTATGCTAAGTTCTTGAAAGAATTGATTTCAGGAAAAAGGCAGGTTGAGCAGGAAGAGGTAATTATTCTCAACAGCACATGCAGTGCCATCGTTCAGAGGAGAATGCCTGAAAAGAAAGAGGACCCCGGATGTTGCACACTTCCAGTACAATTCGGAAAGGCCAAAGTGAGTATGGGGCTTTGTGATTTAGGATCAAGCATCAATGTGATGCCACTAGCTATGGCTGTTCGCCTTAAGCTTGGAGAAATTCAACCGGTCAAGATGAGACTGCAACTTGCAGACAGATCGATCACTCAGCCCGTAGGAATCCTTAAGGACGTTGTAGTCAAAACCGGGCAGGTTCTTTTCCCGGTCGACTTCATCGTCCTCGACATTGAAGAGGATTCTGAAATGCCGCTTATCCTTGGACGCCCATTTCTAGCCACTGGTGGTGCACTGATTGACGCCAAATCCGGAAAAGTCACCTTAAGGGTCGATGACGAGGAGATCATCTTTGATATGGAGAAATTGCAGAAATTTCCGAATGACAGTTCTTGTTTTTCATTTGAAAATGTAATAGTTAGGGAAGAGCTTGACTCTGAACTTGAGTGTGAAATGATGCTGGATGAACCATCAAAGCAGGTACTGAAGCCTGCTGGCGTGGAGCACAAAGAATGCAAAGCCGTTCACTTCGCCGATCCCGAAACAGGGGATTTGGAGGAATTTGATGGCATGAACTTCCATGAGGACGCCAACCAAGAGGAGGAAGAGGATCCTGTACTGATGCAGGATCCCGAAGGTAAATTTGTTCTTCCACTACCCAATTCTCGCAAACTACTCCCTTCCGTTGAATGTCCACCAGAGCTTGAACTTAAAACACTACCCGATCATCTCAAGTACGCGTTTCTCGCAGAACATAAAAAGTTACCCGTGATTGTTTCGACTAAGCTCTCTCAAGAGCAAGAAAATGCTCTGGTGGTCGTTCTTAAGAAACATGTACATGCAATAGGTTGGACCATTTCTGATATAAAAGGAATAAGCCCTTCTATTTGCATGCACAGGATTCTAATGGAAGAAGAGTTTAAACCCTCCCGTCAACCTCAGAGGCGATTGAACCCCCTTATGCAGGAAGTGGTAAGGAAAGAAGTTATCAAGCTCTTAGATGCTGGTATAATCTATCCTATCTCTGATAGCAAATGGGTTAGCCCAGTGCAGGTCGTACCCAAACGAGGAGGGATGTGCATAACCAAGAATGAGCAAGGAGAAGAGGTTGCAACCAGGCCAGTGACCGGATGGAGAGTTTGTATCGACTACCGGAAGCTGAATGAGGCCACACGCAAGGACCATTTTCCATTGCCATTCATTGATCAGATGCTTGAGAGGTTGGCAGGGAGAGAGTTTTATTGCTTTTTGGATGGTTATTCTGGTTATAATCAGATTGTTATTTCCAGTGAGGACCATGATAAAACCACTTTTACTTGCCCGTACGGCACTTTTGCCTATCGACGGATGCCTTTTGGTTTGTGCAATGCACCTGCTACTTTTCAAAGATGCATGATGTCTATTTTCTCTGAATTTATCGAAAAATGCATTGAGGTCTTCATGGATGACTTCTCTGTATATGGAGATACGTTCGAAGATTGTTTGACTAATCTTGCTAAGATTTTAAAGAGGTGTGAGGACACTAACTTGGTTTTAAATTGGGAAAAGTGCCATTTTATGGTTACTGAGGGCATAGTGTTAGGTCATCGCATTTCTCGTGCCGGCATTGAAGTTGATCCAGCCAAAGTTTCCATCATTTCCAATCTTCCTCTCCCCAACTCGATCAAATCAGTTAGGAGCTTCTTAGGGCATGCCGGTTTTTACCGGCGATTCATTAAGGATTTCTCTAAAATTGCCAAGCCGCTCACTAATCTGCTTTGTAAAGAAAATCCTTTCTTAATAAATGAAGCGTGTGTCCAAGCCTTTGACACGCTCAAGAAGATGTTGGTTTCTGCACCGATAGTGCAACCACCCGATTGGTCAATACCTTTCGAGGTAATGTGCGATGCTAGTGGTCTCGCCGTAGGCGCAGTTCTTGGACAACATAAGGATGGGAGACACTGCGTAATTCATTACGCGAGTCATGCCCTGAATGAGGCCCAAGTTAACTACACCACAACGGAAAAAGAGATGTATGCTGTAGTCTTCGCGTTCGACAAGTTCAGACAGTACCTAATAGGTACGAAGACCATAGTATACACTGATCATACAGCATTGAGATACTTGTTTAGCAAACAAGATGCAAAACCTCGATTAATCAGGTGGGTACTTCTGTTGCAAGAATTCGACATCATAATAAAAGATAGGCGAGGTCGAGATAATGGTGCTGCTGACCACTTATCTCGATTAGATAATGATAAAAAGGAAAAAGCCGTCAATGAAGATTTCCCGGACGAACAGTTGTTCGCGTTGCATCTGCATAATCAAGCTTGTCCATGGTTTTCCGACATCGCTAACTTCTTGGCATGCGGAGTAACCCCCCAGTTTTCGAACTATCATCAGAGGAATAAGTTCAAACGAGATGTATTAAGTTACTTCTGGGAAGAACCTTATCTCTTCAAGCACTGCCCTGATTTAATAATCAGGCGATGTGTAACCGAGCATGAAGCTTATCAAATTGTCAAAAAATGCCATGAATCAGAATATGGAGGTCACCATGGTCCCGCTCGAACGGCCCACAAGGTCCTCGAATGTGGATTTTATTGGCCTCACATCTATGAGGATTGCAGGACATTTGTTAAGGGCTGTGACAGATGCCAAAGATTAGGAAACATCTCCAAGAGGGATGAGATGCCTCAAAAGGGGATTCTCACACTTGAGATCTTTGATGTATGGGGCATTGACTTCATGGGACCGTTTCCACCATCTGGTGGAAACTACTACATCTTGGTAGCTGTCGATTACGTATCCAAATGGGTCGAGGCTGTCGCATTACCGACCAATGATGGTAGCCAA
The DNA here is from genome assembly GCA_030278955.1 of Hygrophila difformis. Taxonomy (NCBI): domain Eukaryota; kingdom Viridiplantae; phylum Streptophyta; class Magnoliopsida; order Lamiales; family Acanthaceae; genus Hygrophila; species Hygrophila difformis. The sequence goes on from JAOANR010000010.1 coordinate 6,546,037, forward strand.
GTCATCAAGTTCCTCAAGAACAACATTTTCAGTCGATTTGGCGTACCTAGGGTGGTGATATCTGATGGAGGAACACACTTTATTAATAAAGCTTTTGAAACTTTAATGAGTAAAAATGGGATCCTCCATAAGATAGGCACGCCTTACCATCCTCAGACTAGTGGTCAAGTCGAAGTATCCAATCGCGAAATCAAACACATACTCGAAGCCACTGTCGGGATAACCCGTAAGGATTGGGCACGTAAGCTCAATGATGCTCTATGGGCATACCGCACAGCATATAAGACTCCCATCGGGATGTCTCCATACAGGCTGGTCTTCGGAAAAGCCTGTCATTTGCCTGTAGAGCTAGAGCATAAAGCTTACTGGGCCGTTAAAACGCTTAACTTCGATCCGAAAGTTGCTCAGAGCAAACGTAAGTTGGACCTCAATGAAATTGAGGAAATACGAGCGCAAGCTTATGAAAGCTCTCGAATTTACAAGGAGCGGACCCAGAAGTTGCACGATCGCCGGATCAAACCTAAGTATTTTTATGTTGGTCAACATGTGTTATTGTTCAATACTAGGTTGAAGCTGTTCCCCGGAAAGCTCAAATCTAGATGGGAATGACCACATGAAGTACTAGAGGTGTTCAAAAATGGAGCTGTCAGGATTCGAACTGGCAGGGGCGATATAGTGGTGAATGGACAACGATTGAAAGAGTACCTCGGACAGTTCGATCCGGAGAAAGAAAGCCAAGCAGTGGCAGACCCGGCTTACACTCAATAAGAAACAGCATTTAAAATACAAAAATTTTAGTTTATATATATATATATAGTATATAGTTACAGTATTTATTTCATGGCAAGAAAGTACCCAAAGATCGATTAAACATTTAGAGTACTAAGACTCTAAATGTGAGGATGTTGATATTTGGAGAAAATCTAATGCGTCTTATTTGTCTGTCTTGCAGAAGTTCGGAACCACCAAAAAGAGGAGCAGATAAGAGTAACACGGAAAACCAGGTTCTTGGTTGGATTAGTTCTATAAATCTGAGAAAATGTTCTCGGGAATTGAAGAAATTCAAGACCCGAAACAAAACTCACAGATAAAATGGAACTGACCCAACCTAATTTTATGCAAGTGGATCATTTAATTTTCAGCCCAGTATTTTGAATTTACTTGGACTAAATTTATTCAGCCCAAGTCAAATAAAATGGACGCAGGCCCAATACCACACTTGGGCCCAGTCCAAGAATATTTGAAAATTCAAAATCCTTTGTCGCGGAAGGACCTTTGTCGCGATGTCATGCATCGCGACCAGGCCCTACTCCGCGACAAACTCCCTTTTTCCTTCTTAACCCTTCCCCACATCTTGTCGCGATGCACCTTGTCGCGGAGCATGACTCCGCGACCAAGCCCTGCTCCGCGACATGACCTGCGTTGACTGTCTCCATACTGAACTTTGTCGCGATGGCCTTGTCGCGGAGCATGACTCCGCGACCAACCCTCAACTCCGCGACCACTCTAATGTCGCTATGCCTTGTCGCGGAACCTTGTTCCGCGACAAAGCCTCGGATTCCGCGACAAAAGTTCAAGTATTTATACCCCCCCACCCCCTCCAGTTTCTTTTCACCTTCCTCCTGTCATTTCAACTTCTTTCAGTTTCTCCATCTTCCTTTCCCCCATTTTTCTCTCATCCGAACGAACACCACGTGTTCTTCGCACTCTTGCACGCCATTTCTAAGGGAAACTATGGACCGATTTCATGGACCCCTCCCAATCCTTGGACCCGTGCCTAGACCCGAGCCAAGGAGGAGAGGGTAAACCCTATTTTCACCATGGTCATAGCCCCCCCCTTCGGACCCCTTAGTTCTCTTATTTATTTTATTTTGTTGTGTTCGTGGTGTGGTGTTGTTAGTGTGCACATCTAACTTCAGATTTTTGGAGGTTTTGAATGCCCTCGGCTTTGAGCACCATTTTGAAGTTTTTGAGAACTTATTTTGAAAACTGCTAAAGGGTATTAAAACTGGTAAAGGTTCACAGATTTTTGAAGTTTAAAACTGGAAAGAACAAACTGATGAACATTTGGGTATTGTTTTGAATATCTTGATGTTATTGGTTTGATTGATCTTGATGTGACCTCTACAGTGTGGGTGGTGTAATAAAGATGGAAGATCTTTTTGGGCACATTTGTTCTCATGTTAGAAATCTCATGGGAATAAATGTTTGTTTGTTTATGGAAACATAGTACAAACACCCAATAGGAAGCTTCCACTTTTAATAAAAGCAACCTTTTAGAAAAGACAAAAAGAATTATTTTTGTTTAATGTTTGACTTGAGTATTTTGTTCCCAATGGAACACTAGTGTGAGTAAGATAGCAGTATTTTTGTCACCTAACTGCTATCCTTTTCAAAAATCCAAAATGGGACCACTCACATCCCACTCTTATTAAATAAAACAAGTCAACCATTTTTAAAATTAAAAACAGTGTTTGCAAATTTTTGGATGCTAAAACTGTCCAAACAGTCCAAGCTATTCAGAAACAGCAAATCCGTTCCGCCACGTCTCCATTGCACATTCCAATATTCGAGCATTCCTTTTCCACCTATCCATCTCATTCCACTTTCAACAAGTGTCTCGGACTTGTTTAATAAACTGAAAACTTTTGGGCCCTATGGCCCATTAAAAAGATTTTAGGCCCAATGGCCAATTTTCTTTTATTTTGGGCTCTTTAGCCCATTTAAAACCAAATATTATTTATACATGCTTTAAATTAAAATTCAAGTCGGAAATTTAATAATCTCACATCTAGAGCAAAGCTCTAAATGTGAGGATGTTGGTTTCTAAACTTGAATAATTTCGGAAAATTACATAAAAATTGGATTCATTATTTCTATCTTTTCAGGGACAATCTTCCAAACCCAGACCCTGCACTCGAAGAAACCCATTTGCTGGACTTACCCCTCGAACTCCTGGGTGAAATCCTCTCTCGTGTAGGAGAGAATGACATCAGTGAAGCCTTCAAGGCACAGCAAACCTGCAAGAAATTCAGGGATGCCGGGAACCTCTCCATCGTCTACAAACGATGCGAGGTCAACTCATCCACTATAAAGAGAGGGCGGGAGTACTATCGTTGGGAGAAGCGGAGATTCCTTCGGATATGCGACCAGGCTGGAAACCACAATCTCCAAATCATTCCAGCAATGTTGGCATTTGCAGAGGGGAATGAAGAGCAAGCCTATGAACTGCTACGCCTGGGGATTGAGGACAATCATAAAGCGACAATCTTTGCCTACGGGTTGATGCTCATGAGCAAGGAGGACACAGGGCAGGTCGAGCAGGGAATCAGGATGATTGACAGGATAGTGACAAGTTGGTCAGTCTTCCAATACACATCCGTCAATGTCCTCGAATGGATGTTTGACCAACCAGACACCCCATTCCTATGGGCTGATCAGGACGGCAGAGTTTACTGTCCCCGGGATCACGAGGCCATAACAGATCCCAATGATTGGTGTTTGCGGTGTGAGCTATCCAGCTATCTCCACTGGGCTAGGTACATGTTCTGAAGAAGGAAGGATGAATCCGGATTTACCCTGCTTTATTTTATTTCCAGTCTAGTAGTAGTAATCTGCAAGGGATTTCCTCCTTTTGTGTGTGCAGGTTCGTATTAACTGCACGAGAATCCCTTGCCTCGGATGTATTTAATTGCTTTCCCTAAAATTGGAACTCAACTTTTGAGACCACTGAACAACTCTTTACTGTTTTCCTTTGAAAAGATGTCTGTACAGTCCGAGATGAATAAGTGACTGTCAGACCAAAAATATGCTGTTGACATACTCAGTATGTCAGCAGTGCCTCTTTACTGCTTTTAATTAAAAAACCAGCAAAAATATGCATAAAATTGCTCTAAATTCACAGGTTGAATTTAGGCTTATGATTAAATTTTCAAACTTTTAAATTGAGATAATATAATTGAAGACATGCATGAAATGAATTCCTAAGATTTTGAGCTATAAAAATTTAATGATGCGATCAGCTTATTGGGTAATAAATCTGCATGTTAGAGATTTCGACTGAATAAATTGTTAGAATTAAGCTTTGATTGAATTTGCGAATATTGTATGACATCAATCAACCCAACCTCGTGAGATTTGAGCCATGAGTCACTTTTACTCATTCATTTTCTTTGATGTGTGAATCATTTTGATTAAAGGAAACTAGAACTTGCGATTGGGACCGATTCAAGACCATGCCATATTCCCGAAATTGAGCATATGATCGAGGCACCTAGAAAACCCAAATTTTTGGCCTTCGTTTGAAATCCAAACCCAAAAATATTTTCCCTTTAGGATTAACCAACTTGAGCCTATAAGCCTAATTTTTCTTTGAAGCCCTCTATATTATTCCTAGCCTTATAAAAAGACCAAAACAATCAAACCCAAGTGTGCGAGAATGAATTCTATCAAAGGCATTAAATTTGTGATCATCAGAAAACGTACTAATCGGTATTCCATGAACCGATTCAGCAAAAAAAAAAAAAAAAAAAAATGTTGAATTCCAGTCAACAACAATAAATTGCAAATGACAAGCAATTAGACAATAGTCTAATGTCATGCAGAAGAAAATCAAAAAGAGAGAAACAATGGTGATCATAAATTTTAAATAAAAATGCCAAGTTATGATGGAATTAATTCTTGCCACTTCTTAGCCCAATAATTTCCCTTTCCTACCTAATGTTACAACCGTACGCCCCGTTACAACCCTCGAATAAGACCTCGTGATCTCGATTTGAAGAAATGAGTCGGTGGCGAGTTGGTCTGATTGCAAGCTTATGGGAGAATTTAATTGAATTTGATCTTGAGCGTTAATGACAAAAGCCAATCTTGAGAGTGAGTGAACTTTCCGATTCTACTATATGTGAGGCTCTGTTTTATGAATTATGTTCGTGTCATACCTTGATTCTAATTTTTAATCTTTGCATCTTTCAAACATGATATTCATGAAGGATTGATGATAATGTTTGATTTGTAGGCCTGATATAGTGAGCAAGTATCATTTCATTAAACGCTGCAATCAAGGGAATTTAACACTTGTAGTTTTTGATTGTCTTATCCCAATCCAAAAAGAATGATATTTATGAAGCCACGAAAATGAATTGAACATGTAGAGTCTGTGTTCTTACGAACATTGACTCTGACTGCTCGGGGACGATCAGTATTAAATGTGAGGATGTTGATAATGGCCAAAAATGACCATTATTTTCAATCCATTTCCGTGTCTTAAACGGGCATTTGATCGCATTCCGGTCTTACATTAAGTAAGAAAGCAGTCGAATTGGACTGATTTATGCATAATTGTAAAAATAATAAGCTGGTGTGAGAAAGACATAAATATGTAATTTTATTACATATTTATGTTAGAAAAATCCAAAAACATGAGAAACAGAAAAGGAAACAAAAAGATGGGAAAAAGATAGAAAAGCCCACAAAAAGAATATTTTCAGCCCATCTGGCCCAATCCAGCAGGCCCAGGAAGACCTTTGTCGCGGAAACCCTTGGCGCGATGCAGTGTTCCGCGACAAAGGCATGTTCCGCGACCAACTGGCCCCAAATGAAGAGGAGACCAGCCAAGCCCCTGGCGCGATGACCCTTGTCGCGATGGCATGCTCCGCGACAAAGGTCCATTCCGCGACCAAGATGCACAAATAGAGACACAAGACCCAGTCGAGAAGCCTTGCCACATGCAGTGTGTTCCGCGACCAACTTGATGTTCCGAGACAAAGCTGTGATGTGTGTGATGTCTTAAGACACAATGGGCTAGAGTCAAGGCCCATGGGCTTAGGGTTACACTTCTATAAATATGAGGTGTCTCCCATGAGCTAAGGGTTGGTTGGTTGGAAGTTTGAATTTTAGAAGTTCTTGAAGGCAAGCAGTAGGAGTTCTCTCTTGGGTAGAGTAGTTTAGGTTTATTTTTATGTATTATTTAATTTTTGCACTTAGTTTAGCTTAGATTAGTGTTTTACTGTTCACAGTGCTTAGATAGCCATCTTTATACTATGTTTTGTTTTCTAAACTCTTGTTTTAGGGTTTGTAACACCCAAATCATGGGTATTAACAACACCCCTTCAATAAAATGGGAAAACATTCCTCATTTGTGTCCCAAATCATGAAATGGGTATCACACCCCATGGATTTATGCTTTCTTTTTCATTTTGGGGTCACTTGACCCCCATTTTGTTATTTTCATGTTTACTGTTAGCATATTATGGATAATGTTGTGTGGATGTGTGATCAAACCCTAGATTAGGATTCCTGCTTTATTTTTATGTTCTGCCCAGTCTTGTTATTTTTGTTTAAGCATGTTCTTCCTTATTTTGAATGTTTCTTGCTTATTTTTAGCTTAGAATAGCTTTTTGATCTGAAATAGGGTGAGATCACGCTGTTTGCATGCCACTGTTCATTTCTGCTTTTTCTGACTTTTGTCCTGAACCACCTTGGGCGCCAACCGCCTTCTGGCGCGGAACCACGTTCCGCGACAGAGTGGCTGTTCCGCGACCAAGGTGTTTCAAGACACTTGTCTCCAAATTTAAAACCCTTTGTCGCGGAATACCTTGTCGCGGAGCCACGTTCCGCGACAAAACTGTCCATGCATAGCGACAAAGGAGCCAAACTCTTGCATTTTGTCTTCATGGCTTCTTGTCGCCGAATCATCTTGTCGTGGAGCCACGTTCCGCGACAAAATCCCATTCCGAGACAGGAAAATTATGCCATGTTCCTTAATCTTTGAACACTTTGTCGCGGAACACCTTGTCGCGGAACCACGTTCCGCGACAAAAATCTCCATGCATAGCGACAAAGGTTCAAATGCCTTAGAATTTTCTGAAAACACTTTGTCGCGATGTCACCCTTGTCGCGGAGCCACGTTCCGCGACAAAACCTTGCATAGCGACAGAGAGGCGTTATGCTGCCAAAAATTCTAAAAACTTGTCGGGATGTCCATGTCGCGGATCTCGGTCCGCGACAGAATTTATGATATCGTGACAAGGGTTTCTCTCTCTCTATTTGATCTCAAACAACTTCATTCTCTCCCTATTTTATATTGCAAACACTCACATCATAGCCCCACGGGTTAGGATGTAACATTCTGGAATTGCAATATAGGGTGTTATGCTGCCCAAATTTTGATTCTCCATTTGCATCACTTAACTGATTGAACCCTTGACTCATCAATGATTAAAGATTGAGATTAGCAATAATCAAACTTCAATGATCATCATGATTAAAGGACCTTTGTTCAATTGCCATTAAAACATTCTTGTATAAACAAATCCTAATGGCTTAAACAGATAATCTGGACTGTAATTAATTATGGTAGGAAGGATTATTTAAGACCATTACATGTGGACCCGATCCACAACCTTGCATGAGAAACCAATGTCTCTCATACAATGGATCTTCTTTTGCTTCTTATTTATTTTGTCTTTGTGTGTTGTGTGGAACCATTAGTAAAGAATACATCAGAATAATGTTGGCGGGTACTCCCTCATGGATAACTAGCTCGTATTCTGGGTATTAGTTACTAATTGTTATTTTGCATGGTCTGAATGGCTGTCAGTGGAAGCCTTGGCGGTTCGCCCATCCGGGGTTATAATAGCTGCTCGACTGATTTCCATCCAGATACAGTTTTATTTTTGTTATCTTAATTTCCAAACCCGAATTCCAATCTGCAGTGGGAGTCAGTTGGCATCAGTCAATGCCAACTGATGATCATTATAGAAGGGAAGCATGTAGGTTTTTATCCGAATTCACAGACAGTGGAGGCCCAATTGGTGTTGACACCACCATTACAGGGTCTAAGCTGTCTAAATTCGCTCCATCCGAGTGATTGGGAAATTGGACAGTAGATGTTTACAGTCCACCTGATCATTCTGCCATTACTTTGGTACCTTAACCATTCCATTCTGTGTTTCACCTTCTGTTTAGACCCGCTTCTATATTTTGGGTCAATTAATTTTACACTTCCATATATCCCTATGCATGATAATATTATGTACTGTTGTGGTCTGTAATTATTTTGGGATCCTTCCCTTGGACAATAGAAGTCTAGATCTTAAACAGATATTGCTTTATAAATTTCCAACAAAAACCTCTTTATAAAATCCGGATCTGAGTAAGGGATAAATTCTTCAGTTATGACTAGTTCATATTCTGTCAAGGGTTATATTTTGGGAATTAAGAAGCAGATTCAGCGATTAGGTCTCGTCTAGACTGAAAGGGTCTGTGTTTTAACTGAGAGTCTAGTACCTGACAGGGAATGATTTTCAAATCCATTATTTTCCAAAATTGCTGGTTGATGGAAATGTAAGATTAAGTGCTACACCGAGATGGGGTCCACTTGGATTCAAATACAGTGTAGTGAATAATCTTAGAGGAACATCATTCAGGCCTTGGTTATTTTCCAAGATAGGGTTGAGTTTTCTTTCAACTGCTATCTTCTTCTGCCAAAGCCTACTTTTGAGTCCTGAGTGAGTGCATCCGGAACGAACTAATTTATTAGTTCGTTTCATTAGTTTGTATCTCATAATCACCCGGAAGAAAGTGAACACACTAGTGGTCCACTGAGAGCCGGGAATTCTTGATCCATACTCCGTCATTCTGATGGGGAGTTGTCTTTTACTACCAGGGTCAGATTTTCGAAACCTCCGAGTGATAGGATTTTAAATGCTTTCTTTACCGCTTTCTTTTAACCGCTTTCATTAGAGGTCACTCGGTTGTATTGAGAGTTGTGTAACTGCTACTAGGATTGACAGTTAAGGGATAGTTTAGGGCTTGATTCAAATCTTTGGGTGTGACATGGGAGAATGATAGTGGTACTTGGCATTTCAATAAATTATGCGTCGGGTGTTGCTTATCCACCACAGATGAAGTAACATACCCAGGCCAGGGCAGTTACGAATCTGTGGTATCTTAGAATTTGCGGTCTTAAGAACATGTAAACTCATGTTGCAAGTACCTGTCTGCTAAAGGGAAAGCCTTATTGAGAGCATGAGAATTAGCTATCTGAAAGAATTATCCCAAACAACGATCTGCGTATAAAAATGGAAGTTTAATATTGCTGTATCTCACTCTTGTCCAATTTTCATTATTTTCTTCCTGTCCTTTCTGTCCACATTGTGACTCAACTTCACGGTTGGCACAATGCTCCTTTTCCCTGCTTTCGTAGATAATGTTTACCGCATTCTTAAAATAATTCTTATCCGCTTTCTAGAGTAGATTTATTTACTTTGTAGATTAATTTAACTGCTTTCTAGACCTAATTTACATTCATGTCAGTAGTTATTAATCACCTTTCAAACCTATTGAGCAATACGAATGGAAAATCTAGTAAAACGACATGGGACCTGCTTCTATCGCACATCCTCCAGTGAACGATCCGGTCTTACTATAAATTACTGCAATTTTTGACACCGTGCGCTTTCGGGCCACAGTTTCTCAAACACGAGCAATAAAAACATGACTACTTATAAATATATCCCTAATCACAACTCCGCCATCATAAATTGGTTTCATTAATAAAACTTAAACCAGGATCATGATTTTTCGGAAAATACTCATGTAGTGGGAACTCGCCAAAAGTTTCATGGCAGGAACTCTCATGACAAGAATTGATGAGAAGCATCATGGCATACTTGCCGGGGATCCTCAGTGTGACAGGCTGAAGGTCAACCTATCCCGGCTATGCCATGAGATTTGTCAACATTTCATGACAGGGAGGACCACAGCGCCATTTGAAATTAAAGCACCACACTTGAGTAATAAAAAGACTAATAATCTGGATATATCCCTAAACCCTTTCCCGTGAATCATAACTCTTCTCTTGTAATAAATCTAACCTGGTATATTTTTAAGAAAATGCTCGTGGGACGGAAATTGTCAAAAGTTTCAGTTTTGTCCACTCCGTTGAATAGAAAATCATAATAATGTTGCAAATGATGTTTGAATTAAGAGGTATATGTGTTGGTGCCACCTTACATAACATCAGTGTTTTGAACTTGTCCATTGTTCTAGGAGTGTAGTATCGTTCATTATCTTGTCCAGTACCATCAGTGTTTTGAATGACCTGTCCATTGTTCAGGAGTGTAGTATCGTTCACATCTTGTCCAGTACTCCATGTTATATGTTCATCGAAATAGTGATGATTAGTGGATTTGGCAGGCAATGGCACCGAAGATGAAAGGAGTCGTCAAGAAAGAGACGAAGAAGACAACGAAGAAGACAACGAAGAAGGGGGGAGAAGTTGGGGCGGAACTTACTGCCAGGTGCAGCCTTAACGTGCTGCACGACGCCATGGCGGAAATTAAGAGTAGAATAACCGAGCAACAGAAAAAAGCGATAAAGATGACGCCTTTCTACCATTTTTCAAAGGTGGAAGCACAGTACCAAAGCAAGACCAGGCTCCAATCGCTTTTGGAGAGATTCGACGCTGAGAGGTGCGCTTTTCACCTCGGGGAGGGATTTTACTTGCCCTTCAAGTCGTGGGAATTTTCAGTGGTGTTGGGACTCCAACACACAGGGCTGTACGTGAACCCCGACTGTGAGCAGAAGTCATCTTTCAAGCGCAAGTATTTTGGAAAGAAAAGCGGGCAGCTGAAGAGGGACCATGTCGTCGATTTGTTGCTGCAGTTGGCGGGGACGGAACATGACAAAGATTTTGCAAGGGCGTTTGTTCTGTTGGTATTTAGTAGTCTTCTATTCCCGACATCCTCCCTGAGAATACCCGAATTTCTTGTCCACCACGTGGACAAACTGCACAGGCTTGATGAATATAGTTGGGGGGAGGCAGCGTTTGAGTTTGTTGTGGAGTCGATGAGACGACGGAAAGAAGGGAAGATATACGTGGACGGATGCACGGCTGGTGTTCTGGTAAGTTCATAGTAGTACTATAAGACGCAAGGCATGGTGTACCAAAGAGCAACATACATATGCTTGAAAAACACTGTACCGACCCATTTATAATACCATTCTCATCTTTGGGTGAACTGTAACCACGTGAAATTGTGTTTGTGCAGGGATGGTTCTACGAAAGATTTCCACGAATGGCAAAAGCCGTAGCCGAGCCTGTCATCCCGCGTTTTCTTAGGTGGCAGGAGAGACATGCACGTTTGAATGAATGTCGGGCTGATCTCTTAAGATTGAGTGCAAGCGAAGCGCGAAGATTTGAGCTAACCAGGCGAGAGAAGAAATTTGTGACCCAGGTGGTGCCCACCCCGGAGGGTTCGTCAGTGATCATGGAGGTTGATGGGCTCGCGGACGAGATTCCCCGTAAGAAGAAAACAACAAAGCGACTACTGAAAAAGAAGGTTGTGGAGAAAAAAATCGAGGACGAAAGAGTGGAAATGACTGCGTCGATAGAGGTACAGTGAACATTTTATTGAAATTGTAGGTGTTTTGTTAATGTGGTATCATAGCATCGCTGGTTAGTACTCCAATTGATGATCACTGTTGTACATCTGGGCTTTTGTTTGCTCTGGTATATTATTCATCCACAATGTCGTTGAAAGTGAATTGGAGTGTTGTTCATGTGTTTACACTGTCACAGGCTGAATCAAGTGGAGAGGACGTACATGAGATTGGAAGCGATGAAGCGGAAAGCGCGGAGATTGGCTCAGACAGCGGGAGCGAGGGAGGCGAGCAGGAAGCAGAACACGAGGCTGCGTCGGGAAGCGAGTACGAGGTTGATGAGTCTGGCGAATCCCAATCAGGCGACGACGAGGTCAGTTCGGCGGCAAGCGAGGACGAGGGTTCGGAAGACTCGTACGACAAGGCGGTCCGAGGTCGGACGGCTAAAGCAGAGGAAAAAGGTATTGTTGTGAATAATTCATTAATCCAAGTCCCTACCATAAAGTTGCTAACCGTTAATCCCCTGGTTACAGTGGCTCTGCCGGAGAAACGGAAGGCGAGCACCCCCATCGCGTCGCCTGCAACTCGAAACGTTAAGCCGCGTGTGGACCGAAAGCTGGACATGAAGTTACCTGTGGGAAAAAATGAAAAGAACAAGGTAAGTATAACTATGGTATTATGTCTGAATAGAGTGGTGTGTTTATGCTTTTACTACGGTGCATGGAATAATGGACAGGACAAAGCCGATGACGTGAAGAAGAGCAAAGAAATGGAGATCCGAGACAAGAACGTAGGTAAGAGGGGCTATGGAGGAAGGCTTTCTTTGTCGGAAGCAGATCGGGAGACGATTGAGCGGTTCATTGATGTTATAGATGAGAGGTATATTCAGTGTTGTTTGGTATTACACGTTTACAGGTGTAGTGTAGTTCGCCTTTATCTATGGTGTTGTTTTGTAATCTATTGCCCTTTCCTGTACAGCATCAAGTTTGTCTGGAGCCAGGGAATATATGCCGTTGCACCATCGGGTGTGGTACTCCTTCTGTTCAACGAGGCTGTTTGCAATGACTTAGTGGGTTGTTGGGCCGCGTATTTGTGTGGTCAAAGTTATCGGGCTGCATATGATGTTCAGACAAAGGTGGCATTCCTAAGCCCGTACACGACGGTACGATTTGAGTTTAATAAATAACTTGTATCCTTTCTGGCATCATTGGATTTTTTAACATATAGTTGTTTCGTTCGGCAAGCAGTCGAATATTCTACAGCTGATGTGCGATGCCTCAAAGAAGGCCACCCTGACTGGACGGCAGTATGACAAACTTTGGATGGATATGTTGCTACCGGGAAAGAGAGAATTCGATGTGATGGACAAGGGGTTTGAGGAGGGGTTGGATTATGTTTTGGTGCCCGTGACCACCTCGTATCATTGGTTTCTCATTGTCTTGGACTTGAATGCGAAGGAGGTCGTGGTATACAATTCATTGTGGGCTCAGCGATATAACATGGCAATACTCAGAGTGGTAAGTATAGTGCATTTTCAAACTGTCAGTAGTGTTTTTGCTCTTTCACACAATCCTATAGTATAGTGCATTTTCACCTATCTGAGGTGTTTGTGTTTTGAAGCTATGGTGTTTTATTGTATGTATAGGCAAATTTCTTGCGGTGGTATTTCATCCAGAGGCATGAAGTGGATTTCGATCCTCACATTGTGAATCGGAAGACATGTAGGCAGCAGTCGGAGACCTCGGTTGACTGTGGCGTACATGTTATGTGGTGGATGGAGGCTTTTGTGCGCGATACAAAAGCTTTTTGGGATACGGAGGGCACTGCCGATATCAAAGCATATCGTTCTCGGGTAGCACTCCAATTGATTGTTGACGGGAACCGAGCTGCTGAGGAGCAGGCGAAAGATGCCGTTCAGGGCACGGAGAAAGAGACAGTGAAGGAGAAGGAGATTGAGGCGGCCCCAGTGACGGATCAGGCGGCCGAGAAGGGGACAGACAATGAGGGGGCACTAGTGATGGATCACGCGGCCGAGCAGGCGACAGAGAAGGAGGCAGTAGCAGTGACGGATCAGGCGGCCGGCAAGGGGACGGAGAAGGAGGCAGCAACAGTGACGGATGAGGCGGGCCAAAAGGGGACAGGAAATGCTGCAGCTGCTGATGATACCACTGTTGATGGTACCGATACCAACCGTTTACTGGTGGCTGATACTGCCCTTGGCAATCCGGACACCACCCCTCTTCAGGCGGCTGCCCCGAACACCTTGCACGATGATCCACCTCCAGTCAACACGGATGCACCCACAGATGCTCGTGTCAGTGATCCGGCCCCGGTGCATACGACTGTGCCCACACCGGACATCCCCGTTCACCCCGATACGCTCAAAGTGCATAATCCGATCCCTCTCCGCATTGTCGACACATCGGGCGTACTTGGTTTGCCAGCGGACCAAAACAATCCCAGAGCTACCCTTGATCCCATTGCTCCAGTGACAATGGCTAGTGCTCCTCCCGCAAGTACTGATGTGCAAAGTGCTGTGCAGGGTGGTGCCCCCTCTGACAAGTCTGGTGTTTCTGATCCCACTGCCGATATTCCACGTCCAATGGACATTGATGCCGACAACGTGGCTGACCCCACGTCTTGAACTGTTATGGTGTTTCTATTTTTGGATTTGTTGTTGGTTTGCGATTATAACTGATATGGATGATGCAGGATTGTCGTGATTGGTTGTTTTTGTCGTATTAGTGGTTTGGTCGTTTATCGTATTTTGTTTTATCTGGTACTTCACAGATATGTACTAATTGGTATTTCACCATTTTGTTTTAATCTTATGGGATGATGTTAACTGTTAAGGGATATTTGGTCATTCTATGACATGTTTACCGATGTTCGTTTATACGCAATCCGTTAATGGCATAAATACCGAGGTCATGATGGAATGTATACCACTGTGCGAATGCTTCAGCACTAAATTTATGTGGAAAATGTTGAGTGTTTGAATTGAATGAGATAAAGATTGGGCTGGGTTACTTATAGAGATTGGATGCTTTGGAGACCGGTCATGAGTGGTCAAAATTGGGAAGTGTGAGAATGACATAAAGTTACTTTTCACTTTTCAGAGATTCTTCTCTGTACATGGCAGATTGCCTGCAACAAAAGTCATGAATTGATGGTTGGTGGTCCCATCTGTACTAATTTAGTACCAACCGTCCTTCCATTTAGTACCAACCGTTTCAAAGATAGCACCATACATGACGAATAGGAATATCACTATGCAGCGGGCTACTGATTCGTGAATGGCATCCAAGCACTTTAATTTACACTAACAAAGCATCCATACGATTGATTATGTTGAATGAGGCACGAACAAGCTTCATTAACACAATTCCCCAACCCTATGTGCCACAATTGTGCATCCAAACACTATGTGAGTAAGGTTCGAACATAATGGTGCTATCTCCAAGCAGAGGAGTACATCACAAGAACAATGTCCAGTGTATTCCAAGTACTCAGGTGGTGTGTTGTTGTGCAACCATACATCCTATGTACTAAGTTGTTGATTTGAGCTCGTTTATGGCATCCAAGCACGTTAATTTACACTCACAAAGCATCCATATGGTTGATTATGTTGAATGAGGCACGAAGAAGCTTCATCAACACATTCCCCCTACCCTACGTGCCACAAATGTGCATCCACACATTATGTGAGTGAGGTTCAACATAATGGTGCTATCTCCAACCAGAGGAGTACATCACAAGAACAATGTCCAGTGTATTCCATGTACTCAGGTGGTGTGTTGTAGTGTAACCATACATCCTATGTACTAAGTTGTTGATTTGAGAGCGTTAATGGCATCCAAGCACTTTAATTTACACTAACAAAGCATCCATATGATTGATTATGTTGAATGAGGCACGAACAAGCTTCATTAACACAGTTCCCCAACCCTATGTGCCACAATTGTGCATCCAAACACTATGTGGGTGAGGTTCAAACATGATGGTGCTATCCCCAACCAGAGGAGTACATCACAAGAACAATGTCCAGTGTATTCCATGTACTCAGGTGGTGTGTTGTAGTGTAACCATACATCCTATGTACTAAGTTGTTGATTTGAGAGCGTTAATGGCATCCAAGCACTGTAATTTACACTAACAAAGCATCCATATGATTGATTATGTTGAATGAGGCACGAACAAGCTTCATTAACACAGTTCCCCAACCCTATGTGCCACAATTGTGCATCCAAACACTATGTGGGTGAGGTTCAAACATGATGGTGCTATCCCCAACCAGAGGAGTACATCACAAGAACAATGTCCAGTGTATTCCATGTACTCAGGTGGTGTGTTGTAGTGTAACCATACATCCTATGTACTAAGTTGTTGATTTGAGAGCGTTAATGGCATCCAAGCACTTTAATTTACACTAACAAAGCATCCATATGATTGATTATGTTGAATGAGGCACGACCAAGCTTCATTAACACAGTTCCCCAACCCTATGTGCCACAATTGTGCATCCAAACACTATGTGGGTGAGGTTCAAACATAATGGTGCTATCCCCAACCAGAGGAGTACATCACAAGAACAATGTCCAGTGTATTCCATGTACTCAGGTGGTGTGTTGTAGTGTAACCATACATCCTATGTACTAAGTTGTTGATTTGAGAGCGTTAATGGCATCCAAGCACTTTAATTTACACTAACAAAGCATCCATATGATTGATTATGTTGAATGAGGCACGAACAAGCTTCATTAACACAGTTCCCCAACCCTATGTGCCACAATTGTGCATCCAAACACTATGTGGGTGAGGTTCAAACATGATGGTGCTATCCCCAACCAGAGGAGTACATCACAAGAACAATGTCCAGTGTATTCCATGTACTCAGGTGGTGTGTTGTAGTGTAACCATACATCCTATGTACTAAGTTGTTGATTTGAGAGCGTTAATGGCATCCAAGCACTTTAATTTACACTAACAAAGCATCCATATGATTGATTATGTTGAATGAGGCACGAACAAGCTTCATTAACACAGTTCCCCAACCCTATGTGCCACAATTGTGCATCCAAACACTATGTGGGTGAGGTTCAAACATAATGGTGCTATCCCCAACCAGAGGAGTACATCACAAGAACAATGTCCAGTGTATTCCATGTACTCAGGTGGTGTGTTGTAGTGTAACCATACATCCTATGTACTAAGTTGTTGATTTGAGAGCGTTAATGGCATCCAAGCACTTTAATTTACACTAACAAAGCATCCATATGATTGATTATGTTGAATGAGGCACGAACAAGCTTCATTAACACAGTTCCCCAACCCTATGTGCCACAATTGTGCATCCAAACACTATGTGGGTGAGGTTCAAACATGATGGTGCTATCCCCAACCAGAGGAGTACATCACAAGAACAATGTCCAGTGTATTCCATGTACTCAGGTGGTGTGTTGTAGTGTAACCATACATCCTATGTACTAAGTTGTTGATTTGAGAGCGTTAATGGCATCCAAGCACTTTAATTTACACTAACAAAGCATCCATATGATTGATTATGTTGAATGAGGCACGAACAAGCTTCATTAACACAGTTCTCCAACCCTATGTGCCACAATTGTGCATCCAAACACTATGTGGGTGAGGTTCAAACATAATGGTGCTATCCCCAACCAGAGGAGTACATCACAAGAACAATGTCCAGTGTATTCCATGTACTCAGGTGGTGTGTTGTAGTGTAACCATACATCCTATGTACTAAGTTGTTGATTTGAGAGCGTTAATGGCATCCAAGCACTTTAATTTACACTAACAAAGCATCCATATGATTGATTATGTTGGATGAGGCACGAACAAGCTTCATTAACATAATGGTGCTATCACACTATGAAATTCATGCAGCAACATCGAATAATAAGCAATCCATAATAAATCAAAACCTGCGAAAGTTACTTCTTTTGCATTTACATGGTATCACGTTTTGAAACCATCCTTGCGGAGGATCGTTTCATGAACTGAAACCATATACAAAAATACCACCTATCAAGTCAAACCTGTACCAGACATGTTCCAAAAAAAATATTACATGCCAATATGTGGTATACCACAGTGTCTGAGCCATCAGCACCATAGTGACACAGCTGTGTCGTGTGGTCAAAAATATCAAAAATGTGTCGGTATGCGTCCTTAGAACTTGGTCACTGAACAACAGTGTACCGGTGTGCTTCCTTGCAGGTCGTTCTGTTATGCCCACCCTTTCGGCACAACCCGCATCTTACCCTGCTCGTCTCGGTCTGGGATGGTATCCGTCGTGTCTTCCTCCGCCCAGGCTGCACGCGAACATCAGGAGGCAGCACGAACTCCTCCTCGATACCACCACCCACATTATCACTTTCCATCAACATAGGATAGATCACCCCGTCATACGTTATCCTGTAGTACTCAACAGTGTAAAAGGGATCGCAGTAATCATGAATATTGCCCTGCATTTGCTCGATGGCTGCGCACCCGTGCTTGCACGGGATCCTCAATAACTGCCAGTACCCGCAAGTACAGGTCATCCGATCCACATCCACAGCATGTATTTTACCATGGTCACGTACCTCAAACAACGAACCCGCCGCCACCTGCAGATCCAAATCACCGGACGCATAGTAAGACCTGTTCAACTTTTTTGCTGGTTCCGGACAAAGTTTTCCAGTCATCCGAGCTCCTGCCTCTCGCTTCTCATTCATCATCTTCATGATCTTCGACCGTATTTTGTCAAGCATTGCAAATGGCGGCAGGTGTCTGGCCTTCTTGATCCAGGAATTCCAACTCTCGACAAGATTCGTGTTCATTACGCCCCATTTGTTCCCCGGGAAAACTGAATTCGCCCATTGACGAGGATCCGCATTTTCAAGCCATGCAGCTGAAGCAGGCATTGCTTGAAGTATGGAATTCAGGTGCCGGATCATCTCGTCGTAAGTTGCCGCGTATGCAGCAGCCTTGAAGACCCCTGTCCAGTAATTTTTGTCCTTGTACGGGTACTTCCTCAGTACCTGTCATCCGTAAAAAATATAATGAACAGATGTCCTCCTGGTACCATTGTGGCTTTCATTCTACACCGTACTACACTGACAGTATACTATAAAATACATAACAAACTATTACCTCCTTTTTGAAATTCTCCACAAGGTGTCGAACGCATACTGCATGATTGCTCCCAGTGAACACATTTGGAATAGCTTTCATCAAACCGGAGTGTCGGTCACTGAAAAACGTCCACCCGTGCCACGACGCCCGTTCATTGCCCCATTCAATTACGTCCTTCAGCTTCATGCAGAACCATTGCCAGTTCTCATCTGTCTCCGCATCGACAACTAATACACCACACCCACAATGACAAACACAACAAATATTTTCACATATAACAACATGGTTAGCACAATAAGCAATAACCCTTAATACATACAACACCAACGTTCATATGTATCAACAACAAATATTGTACCTGCAAATGCTATTGTAATAAATCCACCCTCCGCATCTTTCCCCACGGCGGCCAATACCTGCCCTTTCCACTTGGTTTTGATATGGGTTCCGTCGAGCTCGACAAGGGGCCGACACCCTCTCCTGAAACCATCTACGCAAGCTGCAATTGCTATGAAGACCCTCCTAAATTTTTTGGTACCTTCAACAATCTCTAAATCCGCAACACTCCCAGGGTTCGACGCTAGTAGCCTGTTGCAAAATACCCGTATTTTGTCAAATGAGTAGTAATCGTCCCCATGCAATTCCTTCATCGCCACCTCCCTCCCGCTCCATGCCGTACGATAGCTGATATCGACTTTAAACGCTGCGCGAATTGCGTCCACTGCATGGTTCGGAGTATAGTGCGGGTCCCGTCTCAAATTCTCCTTGATAAATGCCGCAACCCATGGTGCTGTCGCCTTGGGGTGTACCCTTGATCGTAGATTGTTCACACCACAATCGTGCATCAATGTGCAAGTGCGAATCGCGAAGGACTCATCAGATTTGTGGCGGGATGCATAAATCCGCCATCCACAATTCTCCATGGAGCATTTCACCTGAACTTTTTTCTTATTGTTGTGCACATACTTGAATCCACGACGGACCGCAATACAATGATTTTTTAGGACCTTCCTGAACTGTTCGGCATCTTTGAATTTCTGTCCTTCACCTTTGATTGCATTAGCCCAGATGACCCTTACATCTTCCTCGTCCTCATCCGAGTCGTTGTCGAATTCCTCGTCTGCTTCAGTATCCGTCCTGCAGCACAATTCATACAGAACATGATCCTATTGATAAAAAACTGGTGATCCAATACCGTGATCCTATTCCTGCAATACTAATGACCTGGTTTGCATTACAACATTGTGTTGGCACATGTATACCACAATTAGATAAGACGATACCGATGTTATTGAAATTAATACAGAAAAGGTCACGAGGACCGCACAATATTCTTTCAGTACCAGTGGAGTGATAATTCTCATGTCTAAATGCATGTTCCATACACTACATCAGTCCAAACACGTATACAATCGCTAGAAAAGGGATTCGCTCTATCCGTAACAATACCGCTGTGCACAGAAATATAACAAATACAGTGACACCAATGTACAAATTAAAGAGCAACATAAATAGATATAACAATACCAATGTCTATACAAAAATATAAAAAGCTGTAAATCAGATCATCTACTAGGGTTTTAACACAACATTACCGTGCCCGCTTGTTTGCAGGTTCCCGATTCGTGACCTTCATCTTCCCAAAAGTCAGCCCTTTGGCCCGATTCAAAAGGCACATCCTTCTCACATCGTCGTCCTTTATCAGCTCCATCAAGTATCCACCGTCGGGTTCTTCGTAATGCAGGGTCTTCGTTGCGGCATTCACATCAATCCATTTATCATTCACCTTTCTATAGACATCCGAAAGAAGGTCGGCATCATATATTCGCACAAGATGCACTTCCCCTTCGTAATGACAAAACAGTAATGACTCTAATCCTTGCATTTCGGCTTCCTCTTGCCCCTCATCTTGTTCTTCAATGTCACTCATTCTTCCCCACGCTTTCCTTCACAGCTCCTACCAAAATCCTTCACAGCCGCGTCCCACTCTACCCCTAACCCCTCCGACAGCCCTCCTACAACAATCCTAACCCATCGTCGATACCCCTCCTCTCCCGTCCAGCTTTCCCCCTCCAAGAACCCTTCTTAAACTCGCCCCAAAACCCTACGTCCAGCTTTCCCGCTCCAATAACCCTTCCCGAAACGGGGGCTTCCCAACCCTAAGCTTCTACCCTTCCCCCATCCCTACCAAAGCTGGGCGAACCACGTCTTCCGACACTCTCGCGCGCGAAATCGAAGCTCCACTGGTGCGAGTTCGATTGTCGCAGGTTGGAGAAGGTGAGAGAGACAAATGGGTTGTGTGGGAGAGTGAGACAAATTCGTGTCCTTCGTGTATGGGAGATTTCAAAAAAAAAAACGGCTGCCTACTACCATCATCACACGTCCTTTCTCTGCCAAAAAGGGGGGTTATTAGTGTCAATTCACCATTTTATTTTAGTTTTGAGTTTGTTTTATGTAATGGGTCCTGAACTTACAGGTATTTGTTTGTTGGGTATCAATACTATATGTATAGAGTATACGGGTACTAATACGTAACACTTGTGAGCTCTGGGTATTAATCAATAACTTTCCCTTTAAATTTTTAGAAAATAAAAACAATGTATTTGTCCGTTTTTCCAAGTGACGTTATATCACAATCCTGCAAATTAAATGCCAACAAGAAGACAAGAATGATATATACGGTTGAACTGACAGATTTTAACAAAAGAAAAAAAAAATCAATTAATTTTTATTCCATCTGATACATAACTTTGGAACAATGAGTTGATTTTGAGAGAGAGAGAAATGGGCAAGGGGAGTGCTTCATAAGTATATATGACCGGAAATCTGATTGGCACATTGATAATGGCGGCGGCCATTCTTGTCATGCTCATTTGCAGCTTCCCCCCGGCGGCATTAATAATAATATCGAATGCGAGGCCCATTCCCCTCCCACCTCCACCGCCTGCCGTCGCCCGAAACCGTGGTTGGTTCAAGTTCGGGGCGGCCCCACTCCATCCACCACCACCACCTCCACCTCCACCTCCACCTCCACCTCCGCCGCCGCCGAATTCACCACTCCACGTGCCTCCACCACCGCCACCTCCACCGGCTTCCCTACATCATCCTGTTTACCAGCTGCATTGAAATAATAATAAAGGCATCATCATTTCAAGCATTCCGCCGAGTATGCTTTCTTCACTACACTACACTCATGCTCACACAGATTAATTCGCACTAAATTATTTTTTCAGTGATAATCATGCATCCCAATGCACTAAATTATTTTCTTAGTTGTTACTACTTGTTAGTACTAATTACAAGTCACAACTTGTTCATCAGTCACCCACACGGAATTGCCATTAGCTAGGCCATAAGGAATTAGAGGATTAAACCGCAAGTCTTATTGCGTAGAAGATCAGATAAAAGGAGGAGGATCAATATCCACAACACATTTTCCCAGTTTTTATCCAACTTCTATCTCCTCCTCTTTTTTTTCGTTTCTCTTTTGATTTTTTTTTTTTTTTCCCAATTTTCGTCTACAGCGTTGTCGGTACCCGCCAGACGACAGTTCAGAAGTGGCCCACATGCCATACTTATTATCCCTACAGCCTACATGAGTTCCCGTCCTCCATACCACCAACGAAAACACACAGACTCATTATTTCAAGGGTTTCCCTGTAAGCTTCTCTTT
>JAOANR010000010.1:6568734-6583099 GCA_030278955.1 Hygrophila difformis
ACCTGTACGCGATCACGGGAGGCCCCGAATAGACCTGAAGAATTTCCACGGCGAATCCACGAGGGAATATACTGTGGAACGCCGTCTGGGACGAGGTGTATGTTTCTTCATCGGGATTATATACCCGCATAGGCGCCGGCAACGAGGTGTGGAGGAACATGTTGTAGCTTCCTCCCACCTCCGCGCCGTCCGCCAATGTGAAATTCTTTCTGCCTGCAGGTTTTTCATCGAACATTTAGTCGGCACATTTGAGACCGGGGGGAAAAAACAAAAACGTGAAGCTTTGTCGTACCGTTGATGCCAAGAACGAATTTTTCTGGATTGATGGTTTTGAATTCGTTGGGATCGGACTTGTGGACGATCTCCATTTCCCATGTCTTGACGAGGTTCTGCACTTTGTCTTCGAGTGATCCTTCAGGCCATACCTGCCGCCAAAGAAAACAACAAGAACAATCTTATTTTGATTTTACTTTTTGGTGAATAAAATTAAAAATCGAAGTTTATCAATTAGGGTTATTGTTGCACTGCACACATTGGTTCTCCCTTCTTCGAAGAGCTTGTTAACGACGTCGTAATTGGGAGGTCCGGCGTTCCATTTTGTGTTGTTGAGATCCTCTGCAGTCAAGTAGGACCTGTACTTGTCGCCATCGAAACCAGAAGCTGATGCCATGTTTTCGTGCAAACTAATGTATATATGTATGTGTTAATTATTATGGAATTGTGGAAGATGATGATGATGCAATGACTTATGAGCAGTACACAGTCTGCACAGAGGGCCACTTTATATTGAGATCCACAATCTTTGCACGAGACTCCGAGCTATAAATTAATGATTTTTCACTCAGCCTCCTCCTGCATTTTTCTAATGGAGCATTGGGCCTGTTTGGAAATTAGCTGTTAGCTTTTAACTGATTATATGAGTAATTTGAGTAATAAATTAGTTAAATTTAGATGTTTGGCAGTTTCTAGACAAATTTTTTGCCTAAAATAAACTCATTCCTAAATGCTGCTATTTGCAGCGGTTTCAAAAATAGATGATTGAACACTATTTTAATTTATTTTGTCTTTCTAAATAAGTTAATTTAACTTAAAATAACTAGAATAAGCTAATTTGATTTAGCTTATTTGCCAAACAGTGCCATTATAGATCCACAATCTAGTACTCCCTCTGTCCCAACTAAGATGTCTGGTTTGACTTCTACAGACAATTCAATACACTTTTTTAATCGTCAATAACTCAAAATATATACACATAAAAATTATGTAAAATATAGTATATTCTAAAAATATACCATTAGACGAATCTAACAAGACCGAACTCGACTTTTTTTCCCAAATATATACTTACAATAATATTGAGTCAAAGTTGAACAATGAACAGTGTCAAAAAGTCAAACAAGACGTCTTACCTGGGACGGAGGGAGTAATATTATATTATTGACCACCACATGAATGAAGATGCTTAATTGAAAGATTTTTATGAGCAGTCAGCAGCCAGGTCAATTAAATAATTAAATGTAGGAAACTTGGTTTGAACTTATGGCTGAAAATCATAGTAATGTTCTATGGATAGTGATTTTTTTTTTTTTTTAATTTATCTTTTGTGTTGATTGAAAGAGAAGATCAGAAGACGACGACTAGGACGACATTGTCACTACTTGGCCACTATATCTGCAGCATTGAATGAATAAATTGAGCCTTTAGGATGACCCATTCTTTAAATAAAAATAAAAATAAAGGGTAATTCCACTCATTGGATCCAAAATTCTACAGAAATGAAAATAATATAGGAGAGAACCAATTAATTCTAAGATACTATTTTAGAGCTATAGGGCAGCTCAATTTGTCCCATCATTATTAATTAATTAACCCCAACTACACATGATCATGCCTAGACTATGGTGGGTCGGTACGGTATATCGAAAATATTTCGCTGTTGACCCAATAAATAAATTGTTCCATTAAGCATCGACTCAATATGTGTAGAGGTGGGTCGGTACGGTATGCCGAAAAAATTTCGCCGTACCGTATACCGTACCGAACCTTACGGTATGGAAATTTTCATACCGTTGTCGTACCGCACCTTTCGGTATACCGATCTTCGGTATACCGAAATCTTCGGTATGAAATATTTCTATACCGTTGCCATACCGACATTTCGGTATGTTCGGTATACCGAACCTTCGGTACATACCGGCACCCCGGTATCACGGTATATACCGACATACCGAACATTAGCTACATACCGACATACCGGTATTGCGGTATATACCGACATACCAAACATTCTATATATACCAACATATCGGTATTGCGGTATATACCGGTATCGCGGTATATATCGACAAACCGAAGAATCGGTACATACCGATATACCGATACCGCGGTATATACCGAAGTTCGGTACGGTAACGGTATACCGCGGTATCAAAAAATTTATACCGTTACCGTACTGAAGTCTTACGGTACGGTATGATACCGTACCGAAAATTACGGTATACCGAAAATTTCGGTATTATCGGTATTTTTTCGGCACGATATGTGCGGTATGCGGTATATTCGGTATTTTTCCCCAGCCCTTAATATGTGAGTCCAGCACACTCTTCAGCATAAGAGTTATCGAAGGAAAATTAGAAGACTGGGGAGTTAGGACAACTGTTGGAAGAGGTCTATGGCGGTTGAAGAAGGGACAGATCGTGGGTTTACGGGAGTCAAGCAGGGCGGCACAGTAGATGGTTGTATAAATATGAGAAGCCGTCTCCTAGAAGAGGACTCTCCAACACAACTCTTCAAGAGTCGCTTTATATTTTTCTTGCTTTTTTTTCTGCTTTCTTTTCTTGCTTTCTGCATATTTCTATTCGTTTATCGCTTTCTGTATTAAATTTCTTACCGCTTTATTTAATTCCAGCACTGTAATTCCATTTCAGTTCTATTTTGTAATATTTCCAGCTAATTCAATTCAGTTCTTGTTCTTTCTTCCTTCTGCAATTTTTTTTGGTTAACAAATTGGCACGCCCAGTGGACACGAAGTGGAAACCATATCCGCTTGAAAGAGATGTCTCTACAAGAGAAAATGTATGTTAGGTCATATGTTGCAGAATACGCCGGTGACACGGCGTAGACACTACACCATGGGGAATCATTCAGATCCCACAGTTTTGGAGCAGATACGGCTATCAATGACAGAATTGATGGCTGAATTCATGCCCATGTTTACCAAGCACCTCATGGATGCACTGCGGCCTGTTATGGCCGACCAGATTGAGAGAGTATGTAGTTCCATGCGTCTCCAACGGGATGCGACTGCTCCTATGAACGGCATGAATGCGCCGCCTAGTCTCTCGTGTCCAGGGCCGTCAGGCGGCCAATAGGGGACTTGGGGAGCCACACCATGCCAGGAACCATCTTCAGAGTCTGGCGGCCTGGCAAGTGTTTTTCAGTTGCCTCATTAGGCTGTTCTTTCTAATAAACCAGCGGCATCAAGTGTGCTGAATCTCCGAGATGTGACACTACCAGTGCCAATCTACGCATCACCAACCCTCACGGGCTGCGGGATGACCAACAGTGGCGTTAGTCTACTACCCTGCCAAACGGCACCACCAGTGCCGACCATGGCCTTAGTCCCTCGTGTGGCGACATTCTCGCCTGTACATGGGAATACATTCTCAATACCTACCACGAACCCTAGCTGGACACCTTCGACGCTGGGGGGCAACCACTTCAAAAAACTAAGAGGCCACGTACAATTACGGTTCCAGACATGGAAATAACCGACAGTACAATGGCACACATGCTACCTGAAGTAAAAAAAAAATATATTTAATTGTGCAGGACTCCACTAGTCTTGCCCAGCGAGCTGAAAAAATGGCTTGCTTGGAAAAGTTCCTAGCGGAACAAAAAGAGAAGCGTCCTCCTACTCGCAGAATCCACTTGAAGGAAGTGAGGTTAAATGAAAAGGACGATGAGCCCCCGCAAGTGACGGTAGAAGAACTAATACATACCGCCAGGCCATACACATGTGCGGTCTTCAAATCATCAAGACAGAAAGAGGCCAAGTCTAGGCCTGAAGAAGACCTCTTTGGGTCGAGTAAAGCAAAACAAGTGTTTGCTTCTCTACTCAAAGATGATGTGGTTAAGCTGCCCGAAGGGCGGAAGTTACTGGCGGCCGTGGACGTTCAGCGCTAATTGTTCTGTTTGCAAGCAGGCCTCAATCTATTTCCAAGCATGCAAGATGGGGAATATGGTTTCATTTCAAATAATGGCCACAAAGATCGGGGCAATGAACCCAGGAGAAAGCAGACTCTTCCCTTGGGGAGTGAGATCACAAAGTTTGCCTGGAAGACCCGCAAGAAAGGCATGAGGCCGCCTTGCCCCCCAAGAGGTCGTCTTGGCCTCTGAGGCCTTCAAGAGGCCACATTGGCCTCCAAGAGGCCGCCTTGCCCTTCAAGAAACCGCCATGACTTCTATGGCGTTCAAGAGGCTGTCATTGTGTTAGGCGTCTAAGAGGCTGCCATGACTTCTAAGGCCTTCAAGATGCCGTCTTGGCCTCCAAGAGGCCGTGATGGCCGCTAAGGCCTTCAAAAGGCCGCCTTGGACTTGAGGAGGCTGTCATGGCCTCTAAGGCATTCAAGAGGCCGTCTTGGCCTTTCGCATTGGCAGGGAATCGACGCTGGCGATTGGCGCAAACGACTCCTTCACAGCGACAGGGATATGAAAGCCGAGGCTGAAGCGTGTGACTGAGGCCCTCAGGCTTGGGCGACAGTGGCCGTCAGGCGCAGGTAACTGGAGGAAGGCTGTCCATGACGGCTGAGGAGTTGGTGAATGACGGCCCAGAACAAGGCCAGTGGCGGCTGGCAAGAGGCTAAATGGCGGCTCAAGGGCTTTTAATGGCGGCTGGCATCACAAATATGGCGGCTGAATAGTGCTGAGTGGCGGTCTGGTCGCTGCAGGTGGCGGCTGAAGTAAGTTGAATGGCGGCCCGAGTGATGCTAGCTAGTGGCGGCTGAAATGTGTTGGTTGGCGGCTGGATGGTCCAAGCAACAAGGATGGCGGCTGGAGCCCTCCTGATGGCGGCTGAGGATGCTCAAGTGGCGGCTGAAGATGCTCAAGTGGCGGCTGAAGATGCTCAAGTGGCGGCTGAGGATGCTCCCGTGGCGGCTAGAAGCTATGCGGTGGCGGCCCCGTTTCGAACTCGCGATGGCCAAAGCTAGAGATCAAGTAGCGGCTGGAGCTTTTCCACAGGTGACGCACGATGGCGGCTGGACAGCCTTGGACGGCGGCTGGGCCTATCCAGGTGGCGGCCAGGCAGCCTGTGAAGGCGGCTGAAGGAGGTTGGATGGCGGCCTGGCGCGTGCAAGCGGCGGCTGGTGGCGCTACTGATGGAAGACCGATCCGGCAACACTGGAAACATATAAACGACACCCGGTCTGCGGACTGAGCTACCCAAGGTGGCGGCAGCACTTTGAAAAAAAAAAGAAAAACCCGTACCGTATACTGTGCCGAACTTTACGGTATGAAAAATTTCATACCGTTGTCGTACCGAACCTTTCGGTATACCGAAGATCAGTATACCGAAAGGTTCGGTATGAAATATTTCCACACCGTTGCCATACCGACATTCCGGTAAGTTCGGTATATACCGCTATACCGAACCTTCGGTACATACCGACATACCGCTATCGCGTTATATACCGACTTACCGAACATTCACTACATACCGACATACCGGTATTGCGGTATATACCGGCATACCGAACTTTCGCTACATACCAGCATACCGGTATCGCGGTATATACCGACATACCGAATAATCGGTACATACCGACATACCGATACCGCGGTATATACCGAAGTTCGGTACGGTAACGGTATACCGCGGTATATACCGAAGTTCGGTACGGTAACGGTATACCGCGGTATCAAAAATATTTTACCGTTACCGTACTGAAATCTTACGGTACTGTATCATACCGTACCGAAAATTACGGTATACCGAAAATTTTGGTATTCTCGGTATTTTTTCGGTATGGTATGTGCGGTATGCAGTACATTCGATATTTTTCCCCAACCCTAGCCTAGACACAATTTAATTGGGCCCCGCTCGATCGGTTGATGTGTGTACAAATACAACGAATAGAATCTTGTAAATTGTAATAGTCTTATACTACTATCATTTATCAACTAGCTAGGATATGAGTATTAATGTAGTAGCTAGGCAGATTGTGAACTTAGCTTTATGCAAATTAAATGTGTCGTTAGAAGTTAGAACGTCGTCCTTAACTTGTAGGCTCCAATATGTACTAGTGAAATTAGTTATAGTAGTACAATTTAATTTGGTTTGTTCTGCATTACTCGCTGTAGTTATAAGTTAGAGTTGTAAGAAACGGTAGATTTTGATAGAAACTAAAGTTATAAATTTGATATAAAATATTTTTAGAAGTAGTTATGGTTTTTAAAATAGTTTTAAAAAAATGTAATTAAATTGGAAAGTAGTTATCAAAATCTAGCTACTAAGTAAGCTTCTGTTTGCATAGTTTTGCCAGGCTGCAATTCACAACTACTGTCTTTAAACAACGGGACTATAGTTTTGAAATAAAATACTCCATCCGTTCTTTTTTAACTCTACCATTGGCATAGTTGATACTATTCATCAAGTACCTTTGATTTAACGTTTTATCACAATTATATATAAGATAAAAATAGTCAAGGGATATGTTGTTCGATTCGTCTAATTGCGTAGTTTTAGAATATGGAATTTTTATAATTTTTATGTGTATATAATTTGAGTAATTAATGATTAAAAATGTGTATTGGATTGCGTGCAGTGTAGAAATGGAGAAATTATTAAAAACAAACAGAGGGAGTGTAATGTTTCCGCAGTATAATTTTTTAGTGTTTCCTACGGACCCATCCAGCACGCAGTCTAATGTACATTTTAAACAAGTTATAACTCAAGTTCGGTACAAGTAAAAATTTTAAAAGTTCGATATATAAAAACTACAAGACGAGACGAATCTAACAAGATCTCACTTGGCTATATTTTAACTTATATAACTATGATAAAAGTTTAAGTTAAAGTGTATGTAAATAGTGTCACAGTAACTTTCTTTTAAAAACGGAGGAAGTATACTTTTATTACTGATTGCCAATTTGGCAACTGCCAAATGAAAGACATGCAATCACAGTCACACGTATACATCACATATGCAAGAGACCACTCCATAATGAACCATGCAAACGCCCTAATTCTTAATATTAATTAAACAACACAATTTTATCAATTAAATCCATTTCCAGGCTTTCAATGGTTCCAAAAAAACAAAAAAAGAAATCCCAATTATTAGTAAGAATTATTACTATTATTTATCAATCCATCTCCCCAATAATCTCCAATCCATTGATGCTGCATTGCTCAAGCCATGAAAGGGCAGCCTCCAGTGGCACTTTGATCATCAGAAACGGCCTTTCCCTTGACAAGCCCTGCCAGCAGTTCTCCCCGATCATGGAAAAAATCCACCTTCACAATCTTCGAATCCTCATCCAACTGTCCACAACACCATATGCATATTAATATATACCACAACAACATATACAAATAGTAGCTAGCAATATAAATTACATTATGGTGCTATATAAAAAAAAATAAAAAATATACCCTTATATATTGAAGTATACCTTAAAGATCCCTATGCCGAAGAATTCTACCAATTCTCCGGTCGGCGGGTTCCCCTTGAAAGCGCCCTCCATGTACCCCCAATGCCGGAACTTGTATGCGATCACAGGAGGCCCCGAATACACCTCGAGAATCTCCACCGCGAATCCACGTGGGAATATGTTTTTGAACGCGGTTTGGGACGACGTGTATGTTTCCTCATCAGGGTTGTAAACCCTCATAGAAGCCGGTAAGGAGGTTTGGAGGAACACGTTGTAGCTTCCTCCAACCCTCACCGTATCATCCAATGTGAAGTACTTTTTCCCTATAATTAAGGTAACCATATGGTCCTTGTGTAATTAATTATCATAAGGTGCAATGCTCGACTCAATCAAGCATCTTTGTTATAAACATACATACATACCATTGACGCCAAGAACGAATTTTTTTGCATCTAGGGTTTTGTACTGATTGGGATCGGCCTTGTGGACGAGCTCCATCTCCCATGTCTTGACGAGGTTCTGCACTTTCTCTTCCAGTGATCCTTCAGGCCATACCTGCCACCAAAGAAAACAACAATAATCTAATTTTGATTTTATTTTTGGTAAGTAAAATCAAAAATCGAAGTTTATAATTTAGGATTATTATAGTTGCACACATTGGTTCTCCCTTCTTCGAAGAGCTTGTTGACGACGTCGTAGTTGGGAGGTCCGGTGTTCCATTTCGTGTTCTTGAGATCCTCTGCTGTCAAGTAGGACCTGTACTTGTCGCCATCCAAACCTGAAGAAGCCATGTTTTTGTTTCAAACAATGTTTTTGTGTGTGTGTTTGTTAATTTTTTTGGTACTGGGAAAGATGATAATGCAATGGCATATATATATAGATAGAGAATGAGAAAAGTAGGATGAAGAGAAACGAAAACAAATAAGTTCATCTAGCCTCCACTGTTGATTATTGACCAAAGATAAATGAATCATACTATTACTCTCCACATTCACGCGTCAAATGGATCGGAGTATTTTTCATAATTACGAGGACTTAGCCCAAGTGGTTAACTCTCTCACTTTCCAACGGAAGAGAAGGTTGGAGGTTCGATTCCCCACCATTCATTTTATGTCCCTTTTGTAATTTGTGTGGCATTGACTTCCACCACCCTTGCCTAGCCTATATAGGTTGTTCAGCAAAAAAAAATGTTCTTTACATTCCTACCGCCCGGCTGCTGTGAAATTATTTTTAAGTTCATTTATTTTTTTTCCTTCTCTCAAAATTAAAATTCTCTTTACCAATAGCAGTTGCTTCAGTGGATGGGGGCTCTAGTCGCTTAAGCAAGGTCATGGGTTCGAGCCTTGTGTATGCAAAAGATTACTTTGGGAGAGGCGCCTTTGATTGCCCTTGCAGATCCTCGTGGAATTAGTTTTGAGTTCAATGTACCATGTGGATACCCGGTTTCACCAAAAATTAAAATTCTCTTTTACTGAAAGTCTGAAACTACAAAATCCAATAAACAATATCAAATGCCACATTTCTTCTTTCCCACAAGTTACATTATACAGTAATTACGAATATAAAAGTCAGAAAACCCAATTTAATTAGATGGTGTTAAGGGAAGGGGGATATTGCTGAGTGGAAAAGTTTAATAACTTTTAACCTGATTTATTGAATGTTCGATTCTCTACCTGGCCTTCTTCCCTTCTTTATCGTTTCTAATTTGAGTGGGTTTGAGCTTTCATACCCATTTTTGTCGATACTCACTATCAATGTTTGCCAAAATATTAGATTGTGTTCAGGTCAACCAAAATAACATATGTATGGAAGAGGAAGGATGAGGGATCACATGTACTATCATGGTAAGGAATTAAGCATTAGTCTATTATGTTTTTATTTCCTTGAATTCACTTGAGATAAGTTATTACATTATTAAAACGGTACATATTCATCATTCATAGAAATGACATCTTTATTTCCTTCCCAAATATTTTGTGATTTGCTTTACTCGCACGTGTGTCATCCGTGTATCGTACATTTCTTGTTATTGTATGGAAACCTTTATATATAACATATAATTACATATATAAATATAAATTTGTAAATTAATAACTAAATTGAAACATAAAATAAAAACTAAAATTATATTAATTTAAAAATAAAGAATTCATTAATTAAACCAAACAAATTTGATAAATAATTAAAATCCACAATAAAATAAAAAATGAAAAATATAATATTGATTATAAAATTAATTAATTACATTAAAAATACAATTCAACAATTAAATTATAACATAAAACGAAAATGAAATAAACTAATTAAAAAAATATTTAATTAAAATTTAAAATAAATAATCATAAAATAAAATTTTCATAAAATTTAAATTATTTATATTAATAAAAAAATTCAAAATTAAATTATATTAAAAATATTCAATAAAAATCAACAAAAAGAAAATTAAAATACAAAAAAAGGGGAAAAATTTTAGCGACCGCAAATTTCGGTCAGTAATCGGTCGCTAACTTTAGCGACGGTATTTTCGGTCGGTAAATCGGTCGCTAAATTATATTTTTTATAAAAAAAATAATAAAAATTTAAAATTTTGGAAAAAAAATTACCGACCGGAATTTCGGTCGGTAATACCGACCACCACCTTTATTGCTGTCGGTAAATCGGTTGGTAAAAAAAGCCCTAACGAAATAATGGATATAAATTACCGACCACGGCTTGTGGTCGGTGATGCGGTCGGTAAAACCGACCACAAAATGCCGGTCGGTAAATGCGGTCAGTGTTCCGTAATTTTCTTTGTAGTGTGAAACGAAAAATTGCCTTGAATACTAGTCATGGCTGCTACCTTTAACTTTAAGTATACAGTTCATTGCCAATCAACTCTCAAAATTGATTTTTTCTTTCTCCACAAATCAATGGCGTTTCAAAGACCTGCACTAACAGATATCTCAAAATCAACCATCATAGTATACTCTAATAGAATTCCATAAATAGAAAAATCTCATTTATTCTATTTTTGAAAATTAAAAAATAATGGTTCACACTTACAAAGAGAAGATACACCATTTCTAACCTTAAAAGCAATTTTTGGTGTGTGCTGTGCTTGTGCCAGCCGACGTACTTTACAAATAGAAAATTAGGTTGAATCCGACAATTGGCCATCGAAACTTATCTTTTTATATTTGCAATAACAATCCGGTTACGGTGCGACCTCTTGAATAGTATGCGTATATATACATCACATATGATATTTCTCTCATCACATAGAACATCTCTCATATCACATATTCATCCATTACATAAGAAATCTCTCCCATCATACACCCACAAAATATCATTTCATCACATTAAATATCTCTCTCATCACATAAAATATATCTCTCATCACATACATAAATTCTGCATGTGCAGATGTATACACCAAAACCACACTCTTTGTATAATTAGTGGTCATTTTAAATAAAGTATCTCATTTTTAAAAAAAAACAAATACCCATTAAAAAGTTTATAGGTAATTTTTTATTGGACACAGTACGTAATTATAAATGAGAGTAAATATATCTAACATGTTAAATTATACATATGTTATGTATAACTATATTATATATGTATATGCAAGATGATTTAACAAGTATACGTTGTGTACATTAAACATAGGGTAATGATTACATGTAGACTAGATATAATAATTTGCATAAGAAGATAATGGAGACTTGATAGATAAAGGATGCAGTAATGTATTTGTGATGAAGATGATTTCTTATTTAGCCGAATCACACATATTTATAGGGCTACAAATTTAATGACTAATCAAGCCTACCATGTACATAGGGTGTACATGTCAACTATTTAGAAGATATACATAATACGTGTTACGTGTTCAACACTCCCCCTTGTATATCTTCTTATACAAAGAATATGCCTCGTTAAAACCTTACTAGGAAAAAACCCAGTGGGAAAAAATCCTAGTGAAGGAAAAAGAGTACAATATTCTTGTATTTCTCGCTCCCCTTGATTTGAACATCACTTTAAATCTTGAAGCCGCCGCATCCCAATTTTCTTCACGAGCTTCTCGAATGTTGCAGTCGGCAATGCCTTGGTCAATAGATCCGCTAAGTTCTCATCTGATCGAATTTGTTGCACATCGATTTCACCATTCTTTTGAAGATCATGGGTATAGAAAAATTTTGGTGAAATGTGTTTAGTCCTATCTCCTTTTATATAACCCCCTTTCAATTGGGCTATACAAGCTGAATTATCTTCAAATAAAATTGTTGGGGGAACTTTTGGTTCAATGACCAAACCACAATTTTTTAATATATGATTAGTCATTGACCTCAACCAAACACATTCTCGACTAGCCTCATGGATTGCTAATATTTCAGCATGATTTGAGAAAGTTGCCGTTAATGTTTGTTTCATAGATCTCCATGAGATAGCAGTTCCACCACACATAAAAATATAGCCTGTTTGAGATTTGGCTTTGTGTGGGTCTGATAAATACCCTGCATCGGCATATCCGATCAACTCATGTCGAGAATCTTTTGGGTAAAATAACCCAATGTCAACTGTTCCCTGGAGATAGCGAAAGATGTGCTTTATGCCTTTCCAATGTCGTTGAGTAGGGCAAGAACTAAATCTTGCGAGTAAGTTAACAGAAAATGCGATATCAGGTCGCGTTCTATTTGCCAGATACATTAACGCGCCAATTGCGCTTAAATATGGCACTTCTGGGCCAAGTTGTTCTTCATCATCTTCCTTTGGCCTAAATGGATCCTTTGCAGGATCAAGTGCCCGAACGACCATTGGACTACTTAACGGATGAGCATAATCCATTCGAAATTGCTTCAATACCTTTTGGGTATAAGCTGATTGATGAACAAAAATACCCTTATCCAAATGCTCAATTTGAAAGCCAAGGCAGAATTTTGTTTTTCCAAAATTCTTTATTTCGAACTCCTTTTTAAGATATTCAATTGCCTTTTCTAGCTCTTCAGGAGTTCCAATTAAATTTAAATCATCAACATAGACTGCGATGATTACATATTCTGACCCATTTTTCTTTATAAAAACACATGGGCATATAGGGTCATTTATATAACCTTCATTAATTAAACTTTCGCTGAGGCGATTGTACCACATTCGGCCCGATTGCTTAAGCCCATAAAGTGATTTTTGTAATTTGATGGAATAAACTTCTCTGGGCTTTGAGTTATAAGATTCAGGCAATTTAAATCCTTCAGGTATTTTCATATAAATATCATTCTCCAATGAGCCATATAAGTAAGCAGTAACAACATCCATCAGCCTCATTTCGAGCTTTTCTCGTACTGCTAGGCTCATGAGATACCTGAAAGTTATTCCATCCATAACTGGGGAATATGTTTCCTCAAAATCAATTCCCGGTCTTTGGGAAAATCCTTGGGCTACAAGCCTTGCTTTGTATCTTGCAATTTCATTATTTTCATTTCTCTTTCTAACAAACACCCATCTGTAGCCAACTGGTTTTACATTTTCAGGTGTTTGGACTATGGGGTCGAATACTTTTCTTTTGTTCAGTGAATCCAATTCTGATTTAATTGCATCTTTCCATTTTGGCCAATCATCCCTTTGCCGACATTCATCAACTGATTTTGGTTCAGGATCCTCGTCATCTTTCATCATCTCAAGTGCTACATTATATGCAAATGCTTGATCAACTTTGATTTCTTTCCGGTTCCAATACTTTCCAGAAGTAATATAATTGAAAGCAGTTTCAATAGTTTTACTTTCTTCTGGATTAGCATTTTCAGCATCAACTTCTTCAAAAGTTGAATATATTACCTCTTCGGGTTTTTCATTATCCACGTGTATAATTCTTTTCTTTCGTGGATTTTTATCTTTGGAACCCATTGGTCTACCACGCTTTTGCCGTGGATTAGATTCATTAGCACTTGGGATTTGCCCTTCAAGTATATTTATTTTGGCCGGTGCATTTGCTGCTACAATGTAAGATTTTGTCACTCTTGCAGCATCATTGAAGGCATCAGGCAATTGATTTGCAATCCTTTGCAAATGCACAATTCTTTGGACTTCTAATTCACATTGTTTAGTACGAGGATCACTGATATCAAGTGGGATTTTCCACGAAATTTCTTTTTTCAGTTGATTACTTCCTCCCCCTAATGTCGGGAAATGTGATTCGTCAAAATGACAATCTGCAAATCTTGCAGTAAATAAATCACCCGTTGTTGGTTCAAGATATTTAATAATCGAAGGGGATTCATACCCGACATAGATGCCCATCCTTCTTTGAGGTCCCATTTTTGTCCTTTGAGGTGGTGCTATTGGTACATATACCGCACACCCAAAAATTCTTAAATGGGAAATATCGGGTTCTTTTCCCGTTATAATTTGAGTAGGGGAGTAGCTATGATAGCTTGTCGGTCTAATTTTTACTAATGCTGCTGCATGCAATATAGCATGTCCCCAAGCAGAAACGGGGAGTTTTGATTTCATCAATAAAGGTCGTGCAATTAATTGCAACCTTTTGATTAATGATTCAGCCAGACCATTTTGGGTATGCACATACGGAACGGGATGTTCTACAGTAATACCAATAGATGTGCAAAAATCATCAAAAGCATTTGATGTGTATTCTCCAGCATTATCAAGGCGTATTTTCTTTATTGGATAATCAGGAAATTGTGCTCGCAATTTAATAATTTGTGCGAGTAGC